>VWYH01010258.1:13195-66833 GCA_013399365.1 Pampusana beccarii | reverse complement strand
TTCTGTGATTCTATGAAACAAAATTACTCCTGCATTTCACAGGGACTGATCTTTGCTGTTTAAGATGGGAGCATTTAATTATAGCTTTACACCTAACTGCACCATACGGCAACATTCAAATCTAGTTATGCCACATCAACCTAACTTATAATTTGAAAACTAGATCTATGTTACTACTACTTCACCTCCTTTGCCACTAAGACAATGTAAAACATACTCCCAGCATAAGCTTTTTTCCTGGGTTTAGGATCTTTCTTTTTAAGGCACCTGTATGAACAAGCCCACCGCTCCATTTATTTATATGGAAATAAAATCAATGGTGCAGCAAACATGCTTGTAAGTAATAAGAAAAATGTGATACCTGCTAATTTTACTACCTGCTACATTCTACTCCCTGATGCAGCACTATATGATGTGGGTTTTTTGTTTGTTTGTTTTCTCAAAAAACCAAAAGATTTCTACAACTTGGTATGTTAAGGTGGATTTTTTTTTTTTATGTTTTACAGAAATTATCTTTTTTAAAAAAAGCCACAACAAAACCCAATGACGGTAAACAGCCACAAGTTTTGTCATTCATTGCATAAAGCAGCAGATACATCGAAGAACATTCTGCTATTAATATATAGCAAATCTAACTTTTTCTAGTATTTGAGTTTAAAACACTGTGTTTTCTCCCTTTGATTCTGGAATACAATTAGATTAATTTTAAGTAAAAAAAGAGCAAGTGTATACAAATTAAGAGAAAACCGCTGTAGTTAGAATATATATAACTTCATGCAATTATACTATATTTCATCCCTAGAAAGATACAAGATTTCTAAAGTCATCCTTTGTGGAAATAAACTCTTCCAAACTACTGAGAAGAAAATAATGAAACATTTGATACACTTCTAAAGTTTTCATAGGTGATGAAGAAGATGTTGACTCAGTTTCTTTGCCAGCTACTGTTTGACAAACCTTGCTCTCACATTCACTGTTCAGAAGAGTTCTCATCCCAACAACAGGAGACTGCTTGGCACCAAAAGGCAAATTACTTGGTACAGTTTTTACTAAGGTTAAATAAACCCATGATGTCAACCATTGCTTTTCGGATGTTTTTTCCAAAACGATGAGAATCCTTTAAAAACTAACAAAAACAAAACCAAAGACTTGTACAGTTAATCAACAGTTATCCTTTAGGCAAAAGGTGGAACCTTTTAACATTTGGTAATTCTGGAGCTTGCAGAACTAGGGCACGTATTTTACCATAAAATGAGGAATTTAAGCCACAAAAATTTTAATGCTACAAAATTTAAACCACGTTTGTGGTATTACTGACTAATGAGTTCTTCATTATGCATTTCTTTCCTACAAACAGAACTGAGATCATGTCCCTTTTCAATCAGAAACATCTATAGTTTTCTGTTACTTTAAAATAGCTGTGGTTTAGTATCGAGATTTTATACAAGATTTTGCAAAAGCTAATTCTCAGAAAACAAAATAATGTCAAGAAAGTATATGACTAATGGCTTAGAAGTACTGGAAGAGCAGAAAAATATTTTGTGTTTGACTTCTATCAAAATCCTGAATCATTTACCATTGAGAAATTACATTGAAAATGAAAAATCACAATTATCTAAGTGTAAACAAACAAACAAACCAAAGGCACCAAGATCTCTCAGACAAGTTAAAGTCAAAAGAGGTAAACTAGTTCAGCTGAACAAACTCAGCATGTTTATTGAAGACACAGAAATCTAAAGGGGAAGAATGAATTGAAACTCACTCAAAGCAGGCCTCTGCAAAATCAGGATATTGAACAGATGACATCTACTACATTCTAATAATGGGTGTTATTCAAATAGTTTTTTTGACTAATTATGTTTCTCAAGCACAGATTACAACTTATGGGCCAGCTTCTTTCACCATTATTTAAACCAAGAAGATTTACAGAATAAGCAGCACACATTTTACTCTATTTTTACAACTGCAGACAGAGACAAATCAAAGCAAAAGTGTAATAACAAAAAACAGGAGACACTCATCTTACAGTTATGGGAAAGATGTAAGTAATTTTTCATGAGTTTCAGGGAACTGGAGCTGGTGTAAATATGACCATGAAACATATGCTTTCTTTATGCTTCAAAGCATAAGTGAAATAGATTATGGTTTCCTTGGTTCATAAAGCTATTAAATATACAGAATTGGAGACAAAAAGAAAAACAATACCTAACAAAATAGCCTATGTTGAGAATGAAAAAACACATAACTGTATGTTGCAAGTCCTGAAAGTTTTTTTTTAGACAATGAGTAGAACAGTTTTATAAGCAGATATCAAAACAGATTTATTAAACCATAGTAAAGGACAGAGCCTTACCGTGTCAGAACATGATATTTTGCTGGAGACATGGAAATGGATGGAATTTTCATCCAAGATAATATAAGAGACACCATAACCATCATCAGCCACCTATGGGAAGAAGAGAAAGACAAGTTCTAAACTCTTTCTTTTTCCTTCCATTCCTAAATTATCTTATACATAATTACACAATTCTTACTTGGCAGTTTTTAAAATTAGTTGCAACTTCTCCTCAAGTAGAAATTACATTTCCACATTGAATACATAATTTCTGAAGACTGATTCCACTTAAGGAAACAGCTCTAGTCTCATATGAAGTGTAAAGAATTAATAGTTTCTGAATATATGTCTGTAATTTTTCCCAGCTTTAGTATTTTGAATAGAATACCTGTTCAAAGACCTTCTATCACGGTCTAGTCCTAAGCAGCTATACAACTTCAGTGCTTAAGTAGAAAGGAATAAAATAGTTCAGTTTTACACCTAAACATCCTGTTTCATGGGATCACGCTGCAGATCTAAACACACAAAAGTACATAAATATGGAGTATACAAGCCTTGTATTATGAAAACTTGTCCAAAGTCATCCAACTCTACAGCAAATATATGATTCTAAACACCCATATCATGAGCAGAGCTCTGGTCCAATTTCAACATCAGCAGCATTAACTGTCTCAAGTTTCAGTCTGCTGTTATATTTAAAGTATGCCTAGTAAACACAGATTATCCTGCTGCCACTCTCCTTCCTCTCTTTCCTAACTCAAAGGATCACAACCTTCAAGCTCTTTGCTGCCAGGCAGCCTGTCTTCTCTCCATTAGTGCTACAGGGCTATATTCTTATATTCTACAGAATGGTGATTTTGTGTGGTTTTTTGGTTTCGTTTTTGTTTTGGTTTTGTTCTGGGTTTTGTTTGTTCGTGGTTTTTTAAACAACCAAAAAAACCCAACCAACAACAAACAATACATGGAAAGCCTGATGTACTCAATCTCTGGGCTACTTCAGCAAACCAAAGCACAGTTTTTATAAGGATACAAGAAACAATGAAAGGAAATGTATGCAGGGTTATTTGGAAAGGCAGACAACTGAAGGAAAGAAATTAGAGAAAGGAAGAAATAGTAACAAGGGAGCAGTTAATATAGCATTTGCAAAAACAGAAGGGAAAAACTGTTAGAAATTCGTGCAGCCAAAACCCTATCGTACTACCAGACCACAGCTTTTTGGGAATTCTAAGTACTGACTTTATAATCTGCTGGAGCAAGCCAGTTTCTCATTAATGAGCAGTATTGCAATACATAGGCTTCCTTGATACTGCAATTTAAACTCATTCCAAATTCAAGAACTACTGAAAACTACATCAGAAATATGAATATGTAAAGTAAAACCAACAAAGAAGCAACCTCCAGCTTGACAAAACAGCCAAAATACACTGTACTTGTCAATCCCAATTTCTTTGTGGCAAAGAACAGTCCTGTGATCCCTCTCATTGTTCTTTCAAGATAAATGCTTTTTGAAAAAATCTGTTTTCAAGATTATTAATCCAGACTATAGCCACATAAAAGTCTGCTTAACAGATTTTGTTAACTATATTTTTTTATCATCAATGGCTGTATAAAAATCTGGTAAAATATTATACTACAGCAAGTCAGAAGCTTATACAATCTCTAACAATACACTAGTTTCTTGAAAGTCTACAGAAGCAGCAGAATGTGGTTTTATTATTATTATTTTATTATGACTTAGCCACTACTCATAAGGGCAAGCAGAACAATGTGAGTAGCTTAATTTGGAGGAAAGCATGAACACATTTTTAATTAATCAGGAAACAAAGAACAAGTCAAGTATAATTACTTTTACAAATCCCAATCTTAAAATCCAGTTTAAGTAATAAGGCATTTATCATTGTAATAATAGCCTGATGTACAGAAACTCTGGACATAGGTAATGTGATAAAAGCCCCCACTTCCTCAGATCTCTCTGCCATGGAGCCCTGTACCATATTTGATAACTGCGTATTTCCTTAACAATAATCCATTCTTGTAGTCAGATACAAAAATGGTGATGCAAATTTTTCTGTGCACATCCACATCATGGGAAAAAAGCATTAAGATATTACAGATCTGAAATTTTTAGACTGGCATATTCAAAATAAAACTGTTTGGAAGTGGTACTTGTATTTAGCAAACATACTGGTCCAAATCCTCCACCACAGGATAACATCTCAGGGTTCTTCTTTAGATCAATATGTTGCTGTGGTGTCTGACTCGTTGACAGCCTCCAAGGCTCTGACAAAACCTTGATTAGATATGAAAGAGATGCAAACAAGTATAAAACACTGTTTAAGAACATACAACTTTCTCAAAAGCTAGTAAAGATCACATTAGAAAGCACTCCATAAAGCAATATTAAGGATAACTTCCCATTTCAACTGAATGAACAATTAAGAAGCTTAAAAGAAACAGCTAAGCTTGTTCCAATATGCAAACCATTAATATATGAGGTCCTGATATCAATTCCTCAAAGAGAAAAGAAGTTTTTTTTCAATAGAAATGCTATTTCAAAACAGATTAATCTGGTCTGTAGCCTGGTAAACTCTGCATGACAGGCCTTGTTAACAACCATACTCAAATCCTGGTAAGATACTACATCAGGTTAGAAGCTTGTAAAAACTCTAACAATTCACATGTGTCTGGAAAGTTTGCGAAAGTTGTTTTATTCTTGAGTTAGCCACTACTCACATTCAGGAGGGCAAGCATACAAATGTGAGTAGGTTAGTTTGGAGTCAGAAAACATGAACAAGTGCAATATAATTACTTTTATAAAACCCAACCTTAAAATCTCGTTTAAGTAATAAAGCATTTGTCATGGTAATACACAGTGACATTGATGTTGTGCATTAACAACAACAAAAAATTGCAATATATAGTTCCTGTAACTCACAGTAACTTAAAGAAAAGTTATTTTGTCACAGTTCCAAAAGAACGTTCCTCAGAGAAGAAACACAGGGTCTGTTGTACTGCCTTAAAAATACGTAAAAAACCACAAGCAACCAATTTTTTTTTTTGCAATACTGACTATACTTTCTTGCAATCCTTAATAACACATATTATACTACAAAGCTCACAGAAAGCATTACTATAAAACAAAACTAAACTAACTTGTGATCTACCAGCAGATGTTAAGTCATGCTAGCTAAACTCTTACTTTTTTTTTTAGGAAAACCAGAGTTCTATGAGTATGTAAGCAGATACCACAAAACACTAAGTAAACAAAGGATGATTTACTGTAATCAATAGTTATCAATAAAAGTCACTTACTTCCTTAAGGAAAGGAGAATCTACAGCAAGGTACTTCGACACGACATAAAGGCAGAACAGATGGCGGTCGATGCCAGCACCAGTCATGGCAAGACGATATAAGTGCTGATGTTTGGCAGCAGCAAGCTGAAATAACTTAAGCTTATTTTCGTTCTAACAATGAAAAAAAGAATGAAAAAAAAATCAGTTAAATGAACTGGGTTGAGGATGGAGTTGCAGAAGCTAGGTTCTCAGGGCTAGAGCGCTTAAGGGTCAAGTACAAGACAATGCATGCAACTAACCAATTACTAGTATCCTCTAGCTTTTCAAGCTCATGCATTCAATTACAGGTAGTAGCAAGTATCAACTATCACTTGCTGTAAACACTGCATAATGAAACAGAATTTGTATTTTAAGTGTGATCTAACCCCAGAATCAAACACGATTACAACTCAAGTTTGCTACGTTATTGTATATTTAGTTTCTAGAGACACTGGTCTTAAAAAGTTAAAGAGCAAATCTCAACACAATTTAAGGAAAGTTGGAGTGGCAACAGCCATTTTAGAAGGCAAACTGACAACACTGAAGTTATTGGAGTCCATGAACAGTTTTGGGTGCCTCAATATAAGAAGGACATCAAACCATTACAGTGTGACCAGAGGAGAGTGACCAAGATGGTGAAAGGTCTTGAGGGCAAGACTCACAAGGAGCAGCTGAGGTCACTTGGTTTGTTCAGCTTAGAGAAGCCTGAGGAGTAACCTCACTGCAGTCTTACAGACTTCCTCAAAAGAGGGACAGTGGAGGAGAAGGTGCTGATCTTCTCTCTCTGGTGACCAGCGATAGGACATAAGGAAATGGTATGGAGCTGCATCAAGGGGAAGTTCACATTGGACATTAGGAAAAGGTTCTTCAGTGAGAGGCTGGTCAGTCAGTGGAACAGGCTCCCTAGGGAAGTGGTCAGGGCACCAAACCTGTCAGAGTTAAAGGAGTACCTGGACAACACTCTTAGTCGTACAGTTTTATTTTAGGTAGCCTTGCAAGAAGCAGGGAGTTTGACTCAATGATCCTTATGGGTCCCTTCCAACTAGAGATATTCTATGATTCTGTGTACACTGTATGAATACTGCAAGTGCTGAAAGTGTCTGTTCAAAACACTTAGCCATTCAGCTAAGATTTTTTAACATGGAATGCAACACACTGAGTATATTGCAACCTGTTACTTCTCATCTCCAGCATCAGTGCATTTTACACCACTCATTTGGGACACAGTAAGCTGCCTATTTGACTCCAGCATGAGAAACTAATCAATAACCTGTGGTCATGCTAACCACTGGCATTCAGGAGTAAAGCTTTGTGGATAGTCCATGAAGGATACAAATGCTCATGAAAAATTCTAAGGAAAAACACAGAGAAAAGTAGAAGCAAGCACTAACGGCACACAACTTTTTATAAAATAATATACAAATGCCTTTAATATCTTCGTAACACATAAAAAGTAAAAATTGCATTATGAAGGCAGGGCTCCTCAGCTCTGTGCTTGATCATTGCAGATGAAGGGCAATAATGAATCAACAAGTCTGAAAAAGAATTGCATCTCTAGTAACCACAGGGAAAAAAAAATGAGCAGAATGAAGTCTGATATATGTATGTGTGTGTGTGTATATATATATGATTTTGCCATGTATGGGGCTACCTTACTCCTTTAACAAAAATGCAGATGTTAACTGCAGAGATGTGCAATAGCAGTAATTCTAATATTAGGACTATGTCAAAATTACTTACACAGGGTAGTTGTACAGTAGCTGTGCCATACATTTATGTGCAAGGCTGGATTTCCAGACCTACACTGGTTTTATCACAGCTCCTAGCACAGCATATTGAGAAATCCGGAGGGATTTTACTTACACAGAACTTCCAGAAAGATGAGGGAGAAAAGAGTTTCTATGTGCATCTGTTTTCTTGCAGTAATACTTATTTATAGAATCATGGGGCTAGAAAGAACCTCAATTATTCATCTGCCCTAAGATCTGATAACTAAAACTCTTTCCTGAAGGACCATTATGTAACTTACTTTTAACAATTTTAAAAGTGAAAAACCCAACATCCCTAAGTAATCTCTTTCAGGCTTCTTGCTATTTCCCTCCTTACCCGTTATCCTTACTAGCAGAAAATGTTTCCCTAATGTGTGTCTTTCTGAAATTTAAGTCCATTACTTCTTAGGACAGAGAACAGATTTTTCTGATCATCTCTGCATCAGCCTTTTTATCCTCTTGAGCAGAACCTGGCTCCCTACCTCTTCTACAGTGTTTTCTCTTCTTTAGACTAGGTAATAATAATAAAGTTCCAACTCTCCTCACAGATCCTCTTCAGAGGTGTCTAACCATCCTTCTTGCTCTCCTTTATACTCTCTCCAATCCATCCATACCTCAAGTGTGGTATCCAAAACTGGACAAACCACCCCAGTTAATGCTGTACTACAAAAAATTACAGAGACAATAGACTACTAAAAAATAAAGGGCAAGTCTAAATTGAGGGCTCCTTTTTTCCCAATGGCATAGCACTGAATGTGCTGTCAGTGTTCTGTTACTGATTATTATAGTCCTAGATCTTTTTCATTAGAACTTCTACCCATGCAGCTGTTACTCAAGCCTAAATGCAATACCTTGTGTACTTTCCTATTGTATAAAATTCTCTTTTTCAGGTCAAATTTTTATTGTCTGTGAAGAACTGGAAATGCCTTTCAGCTTAGCAAAACCTGCAAATGTAATGATTTATTTCATCAACTGTATCTGTGAAAACTGTGATTAGCAGTGGATTAAAGCACAGACAGTCCTCAAGACAACCATCCTCTACCCTTCCATTTTGACAGCAAACATTTAAGCAGTATTGTTCAAGTTTTCCAAACCAATAAGTTTTCCCCTAGACCATGCTTCCTTTTGCTAATCAGAACATCACAAGAAAGATTAAAAAGACCATTGAAATCAACATATAAGAGCACCTACTTATTCCCTGTGAATAATACTTGCTTCCCTATCAGAAAGGAAAGCTTAACTGGTATGAGATTACTTGTTTTACAAAACTGTGTTTGAGTTTTACAAGTCATCTCAGTATTCTGTATTTTATGAACTGTAAGAAATTACATCTTTGGCTAAGTTACTGCCATTCTCTTTTGGCATAGCCTTGAATTTCTGCCATACTGACAGAAAATGTGGATGATTACCTTATGCTGCACTTCTTTCCTAAAAAACAAAGGCATCACTTTAAGTATTTAAAAACTATTTACGAACTTATATAAAAATCTAGTGATAACTCATGTGCCTTATAGATTGTATGAGGCACCAATACTGTGAACTTACACTTTCAGTTGGGTCTTCCATGGTTCGGACAAAATTACATGATTCAACAGTACATGAACGAACAGTTTCGGTCCTGCCTTCTCTGAACAAGCGTGTCATAGAGGCTTCATATGTTAAAGAAAATTTTCCCATGTCCTTGAAAAGGCAAAAATAAGAACTCAAACATTTAGTGAGGCTTAGCCACTTTCTTAACCAACAGTTCAAGGTAAGCAGATAGGATATGAATCACTCCACAAATTAAACTCAACATTAAGTTTTTTGTAGCCCACCATTAACAGCCTTACCTAAATATAATAAAGGCAAAAATAAGATTAGTAGTGGGATTTGATAAACACTAATAGAATAACCAAACTAGCAACGAGTACCCTCTGCATTTTATATTCAGTCTTCTTTAGCTTATAACATAAGCTGATTTAAAGGCTATCAAAAACCTATTTGAAAGTTCAGTGGCTTACTAATTAACACACCTGTGGTAACTAATCAAGAAAACAGTAACATCCTTAAAAGTATTTTCACTTAATTTTAATAGCATGAAAAGGTATGACAGTGTGGGGATTTTCCAGAATGTGAGAACTGAAAACAGTCTGCAAAATCCAGGAAGTGTGGCTTCCATATTTCCTGTAGATGCACACAATCTACAGATTAAAAGTTGCCAAACGACAGAAGTTTATCTAACACATGTTAGCGACTCTACCTGTAGACAGAACAGATCGTGAAAGTCTATTCAGTTTCAGATTAAGAGACCAAATAAAAAAGGTGGGTGTGCAATCACACTATTTGCTGTATAGCTACACCAACCAGTGTTAAGAAAGACTGTAAGGGGTGATAGCAGCCAGAAAATCAACATGCTTTGAAAAAGCATTTGGAATTACTTTATTTAAAAAAAAAAAAAAAAGTAGAACCATATCTCAACAGTGACAAACAAAGTAAAATGAAAAACACTGCATGTTGTTACACTGGTGTTTTCTAAAAGCAAGTTATAGAAAAGGTGAACTAACAGAAGAAAACACAGGCAGACATTTCTGTTAATCCTGTTAGGGAGTGTCCATGACTACTGAAATAAGGGTGACTCCAAACTAAAAGGTAAGTATAACATTGTTTAGATTATAAACACAGGTACTGGAAGTTTCATATCTACTTCTTTCAAGTGCAGAATGCCTAGGGACAGACCAACTATGCAGAGGAGAATAATTTGTACGAGTGTATACACCAACCTTTGGACAACTAATTTCCAGGTAGTAATCTGTTTAGGGTTTATATGAATTTCCATTGAATGTCTTCAATAACCTTGCACAAGCAGTGCAAGATTACTCTCAAGTACTTTATACAGTCACACGTTTGAATCACAAACATGGCATACCCAAACTTAATGAGATTCTGTAAGCCAGAAAGTCTGTTTTTCTTACCCGATAGTAAGCAAGCTGCAGGGCAAGTTGCACGAAGCCATCAGGGCTGGTTTTTACTTTCTTTATTAATCCCTTCCCAAAAGCATCAAAGAGAAATGAATGGAAGTCCACATCATCTGCCAGAGCTATGGCAGTGCTCAGAGACCTCTCAATCAGTTCTTGACACTAAAATAAATAATAAATATCTATAGGCATATGTAGCATTTGAGAGAACCGTTGAAAAAGTGTAAGTATTTTTAACTGAGATATGAGAAATTATGCCTTTATTCATGCCAGGAACATTATTATCTAAATAATCTCCCCTTGGAGAAAAAAAGAGAAGCTATCTTTGCCAGAAAGTTAAAATTCAAAGAGCTAATTAAAAATAAGCTTTAAGCCAATACACATCTAGCATCCAAAAATTACACTTTTTTAAAAAACACCAGCATTAAGACTGTTCATATCACTAGAACATAAAAGAATGATTGACAGAGATTAGAATGGCAATAGTCGTGTGGCATCCATCTACAATACATGCTTAAACATATCACCACCATTACCTTTATATTCAAAATTAAAATCCAAATAGGTGATAGCACTTTGTCTTGACCTCAGGAAAAAAAAAAATTTAAAAAAAAAAATCAAACCTTATTAAATATTTATACAGAACTTTGAACACAGACAGCTGATCTCAAGGAACTATTACACAAGAGCATTTGTTGTGACAATAGGAATGAAACCTCAGGAACTTAAATTTCATTTTAATATAGCTACTATTTAAAATAAGTGGCCACTTAATTTTGACATGTGGCCAACCAAGAGAGCTTCTAGTAAAAGGCTGGCATTTCCTGGCCAGAATTTTAAGTGATGTTAAAACCCCCTGGTATCTTTTTAAGTAAATTAAGTAATGTCCACACATGAAATACACATCTTATAGGACTCAAAGGAATTTAAAGCTGATTTATAGGGTTATCAGTAATTGCTTAAATGATTTGACTGCTCAGGAAAAGAGGAGCGTCTTCCTCAAAGCACATGCTATTCTGTACTTACTTCTTCTGGAATTTCCCACTGTAGTTTGGTAGGAATAGGAATATTTTGATTGGTATCTCCTTTGCAATGCCCATCTTCTGAATAGCCCAGTTCAAGATACTCAGTTGCCATTACATTCTGTGAAGAATGATACTACTTCAGAATTGCAACACATTACATATTGCTGTGGAATTAGGATTTAATAACGAAATCGATATAACCCATTTTCAGTACGTAGTGAAATACACCACACAATGTATTTCCAAATACTGAAAACAGCTGCAAGTGAAGCCCTCTGTTTTACCTCTTATTTTAAGGTATTTTCATTTGTGTTCTGAGTGAGAAGAATACCAGATATGCACAAATACCTATTCAATTATTCAGGTGAACTTTTTGTTAGATGCTACTGAATTATTCAAAATTATTAAACTAAAAACCCACCTCAAACTTACTAGTAGTACGAAAATCAGACTAGGGTATCACAACCTTTGTTCAATTTAACTCTAGAGAATTTCTACAAATTTGTTATCTGTCAAAACTTGTTCATCAAGGAACAGTTTATTCGGAAGTGCATATCCCTGCAAGAATTTAATCATTTTTAAGATTTGCATCCCATTCAAAACTGCAGTTCATTTTATATGCACACTAGAGTTCTTGGGTGGGGAAGCAGAATGTTTCTAAGATGAACAATACAACTTGAACAACAGATAAAAAAAGACTCTGTCTTACAAGATTTTAAACAACATCCTCTATGTAAAAAGCCAACCAACAATACACAAACTAACAAAAACCCAGATTTATCAATAGATTTGAAGAAAATACTTGACAAAAATCTATTGCATGTTCTACATATATATTTCTAATATCTTCTTTTAAGTTAATTTTCTCACTTAGTGGTCAGAACATGCCAACTATGAAATAACGTTTAAACCATTCTATTATAAAAACAGAAAATCTATAAAGAGCTAACAACAGATAACTTTTTAGGAAATGAAATCCTACTTAGTTTATTTTAGTCATCTTAATTCTTAGGAGAAAATGAACCAAATAATAGTAAATACAGAGATATGAACTAAATCATACAACATAATTTATTGAAAGAAAACAAAGTAGCTTCCATTGAGGTAGTCTAAACTGCACTGTCAAGTCAATTTCACATCAATTTGGCTTCCTTTCTTCCCTGGTTAGAGAATGCAATGAGAACTTTTTGTTCTTATACCCATGGGGCAGCAGTCACACCTTAGATCCATTTGCACAAATACACAGTGAAATCAGAATTAGCTTATGTTTATGAAATAGTTTTGTGTGATTGAGTCATGTAGTTGTTTATGGGTCTAAGCTTCAAAAAGAAAAAATATTCAAATAGGATTTCAAGTAATAAACTCATGATGAACAAACCTGACAAAGTGCATTTATTCCATTCATTTCAAATAAATAGAAGAGATAATTAAATCAGCATATCAATCTGCAGCTCATCAAACGATGGCTTAGAGGAAAAGTTAAACTCTGTACCATTTCTTTATATTTTGACAGTAAGTGTGAGATTTCTATAGCACAAGAACGCTTAAGTGTTTCAGGAGCCTGTATGTATACAAAATACAATGCTGTATTGAAGAGGCAACAATCAATTGATTTAGCATATTATAAACAAGTTAGATGAAGAGCTGTATCACTTTTCTAGGAAGATACCTACGCTCATTAAAATGCAAATTAAAAGGACAACAACCTTTTCTTTTAAGCAAGGGAGGGTTTTTTTTAATTCTACACTGTAGACACAGGCCTATAATCTCAGCAACATGACTGCAAAGGATTGAAAGTAACTGCTGATCTTCAGGACTGTTGCACAGACCATATCACACAATATCTTGCATTAACTTTTTGTACTAAACACCTACCTCCCACAGGTGTCCAACAATAGGAGCATCTGCCCAAGAGTGCTCTGCATTCAGACCCATTCTGCCATTTTTGAATACTATAAGAGTGAATGTTTTATCAAACCATCTACAAAAGAAATTAAGAATTCCTTATGTTTTGTATATTTGAAAAGCATTTTTATACTGTTACTTCATCTGTCAAACATTCACATTCAAATGCACTACTTCTTGTGGGGTTTTGTTTGTTTGTTTTTAACATTAGTTAATAAATAAATAATAAATAATAAATAAAATAAAAATAAATAATAAACAGACAAAAATTTTAACTTCATGAAGCTCAACCATGTGAACCTCATGAACTTTAACAAGGTCAAGTGCAAGGTTCTGCACTTGGGTCAGGGTAATACTCAGTATCAGTAGACTGGGGGATGAATGGATTGAGCAGCCCTGCAGAGAAGGACTTGGGGATATTGGTGGATGAAAAATTCGACATGAGCCAGTAATGTGTGCTTGCAGCCTAGAAATTCAAACATATCCTGAACTGCATAAAAAGCAGCATGGCCAGCAGACTGAGGAGAGGCAATTCTCACCCTCTACTCCGCTCTTATGAGACCCCACCTGGAGTACAGTATCCACTCTCTGGTTCCCAGTACAAGAAAGATGTGCCTGTTAGAGCAGGTCCAGGGTAGGACCCTGGGAATGGTCAGAGGGCAGGAACACCTCCCCCATGAAGAAAAGCTGAGAATTGGGGTTGTTCAGGCTGGAGAAGGGAAGGCTCTGGGATACCTTCTTGCAGCCTTTCAATATATAAATAAGGCATATAAGAAAGACCAAGAAGGACTCTTTACAAGGCCCAGAATGACAGGACAAGAGGCAATGATTATAAACTGAAGGATGGTAGATTTTCATAAGGTAGAATTTTTTTTTTTTATTATGAGAGTGGTGAGACATTGAGACAGGTTGCCCAGAGAAGCTCTGGATGCCCCATCATTGGAAGTGTTCAAAGTCAGGTTGGTAAGGGCTTTGAGCAATCTGATGTAGTGAAAGATATCCCTGCTCACAGCAAGGGGGGTGGACTCTGAAGGCCCCTTCCAACCCAAACCATTCTGTGATTCTATGGAATTTATCAGCTTATAAAACAGTAATTCATAGGTATTAGCCACATGAATTAGGGAAATTCTAAAATAGAGAAGGTGTTTTCCTCAGTCAATACTGTACCTGTCATAACATCTGCCATGTATTAAGGATTTTGCATATGCATCCAGTGACCTTACTGGATCTTCTTTTCTGTACCCTTGCTCGATGTCATCCAATGTCACAAAAAATGCTGCTTTTTCAACAGCATCTAAGGACTGTTTGTTCTTTCCACGGCTAAAATAAGCCTGTCGAGCTTTAGCCCATGGTACTCTGCAAAAAGAATTTGGTTTATAGCCAAATTACATTAATTTGTCAATGTTTTATCACCCTTAAGATCACTATGAGGCATTCCTCCAAACTTATCAAATTTTAAGTAACTACATTCATTGCATTTAAACTATATCAGCAGTGACAAGTTCTGAAAATATATGTACAATGTAATCCTAGCAATCAATTCAACACCTCATCACACATGTAAAGCTTTATCCTCAGAAATCCAGCATTTATGCAGCATAGTTCATCTATGATTATATCTAAACAAAAGAAAGCACCTATTATATGAAAGAAAAAACAGTAGTAATAATAATGTAAGCAATCAACAGATACTATTAATATCCATTGTTGTAACAATTAAACCTCAGAGACTGGACAATTTTCAACTAAAGATTCCATGGCAAATGCCTGAAACAGATCTGAAGTCCTGAAGAATGTAATTTCTCTATGATTTTATTTATAAATTTATGTGGTTTTCCCAATGAAAACCTTCTTATGCCCAGTAAGAAAGTATATTAGACAGTGATTTCTCTCCCTTGTCCAGAAACAACTAGGCAAATTGAACTAAGTTTGTCACAATTTAACTGAATTTAATGACCTTGTACCTAGAACCAACTGAGTACATACTGCTTTATTTTTAGGTGCAAGCCATGAATATAGAGTAACAGATACTGAGTCCACATTCTCATTATTAATTTTTAATATATTATTTAAAATGCCAGTGAACCCTAGAGTAGATATGAAACTCTAGTAGCTCAATATGTGTAATACTGTAAAGCTTCCAATTATGACTCTTATTATAGCCACAATTAAACCAAACTTTTCCACGTAAGTATAGGTAATCTGTATAAGGGGTTGCTGCTGCAAAATTACTTTTAACTCCATGTAGTTACAAATTACTGAAGAGCTGTTACATGTTAGCAATATACAAAAGCAGTGATCAAGGTATTAATAAACTGACTGCAGACTATTTTAAAATTCCAAACCCAATATTCAATTAGTATCTTATGCAACTATTTCTAAATATTAAAATTAATTTAAAAAATAATAACCACCATACCTATCTCCTGCAGTAAGAGCTGCTAGTTTCTTTTCACCAGTCTGAGGCTCCGAATCATCATCAAGAATTCTTTGCATCTGCTGTTCAATTTCTCGGGGTTTCAACAGTCTACCATCATGGTACAGCCACACCTTGAAGTAACGGCCCTTATGATACACAACAATGTGTTTGCTGTCTTTCACATGCTGAAGAGTATCTAGAATTGCAATCACTTATGTGAAAACAAAGCTGAAGTCTCAAAACACTAATGCACTAAGTAACAGCAAATGCCTACTGCATGCACCACCAGTTAGCCTCACTTTATCTGTTTTAACAAAGTAATAAATAGTGTGGAATAAACTGCAACCCTATGTTATTTCAGGAAAAAGACTCCTTCATGAAGCAAATACCCAGATCTGATAATCATCAGCATATACAGCACCACCATTTTCCACACTGGAGGTCAATATTAAGCTACTAAATCTGTACTTCTGTATCTGAAAAGTGAGCACTAGTAGCAGTGTCTCATTAAACAGTCAGCAAAAGAACGTGCTAGATGAGTCTGAGGAAAGGTACTTTTCAGTCATCTGCATTTGAGTGCTGGACAACTTGTGGTACAATCTGTGGGGAGTCTTAAGAGAGCCCAAATTTAGTACCCTAAGCTTTTGTTCACATCCTGGCAGATGCAGAATAAATACTCCATCTATGGCCAAAAACTGTAATGTTACAGGAGTCAGTGAAGCAGAAGCCTAGGCCACAAATTTTTCCACACTTTATTATCTTCATGGCTTAATACGGATAAGCCTGAACTTAGTCATGAGGGCACTGTATCAAACAACAGATGGTTTCTACAACAGCCATGAAAAGCCCTCAACGGATGAAAACTGTTCACTGAACTTCTTCACTACCCCAAAGAATTGTTATATTTCTATGGAGCTGAAAAAAACATTACTGAGATGAAGAAACATGATGTCAAAAATGAGGACTGAGTATAAAACGTCACGATTCTGAGAGATCTGAGAAACATTGTACCAGGAAAGAGTTCTATACTTTGGGTGCTCTCAGCTGTCCACAAAGTTTTGGTAAGTATGCTCCATCTGATGAACAGAAGCAGTTTTATACTAATCATGCCTTTGCTATCGACTTTGCATTTCTGCCAAAGATAAGATACCTGTGATAAACATGCTAGGATTGGCAGACATATCAGTCCAGCTGTCAAGTACCTTAATACAATGGGCTGTGAATTGAAGAGAAACCCCACAAAGGGGAAAAAGAAGCAGCAAAGCAACCAGCTAGTAAAGTAATGTTTTTCTGCAATCCCAATCTGAGTTAGGACACCCCAAGGCTAATGTACATTTTGTGTCTGTACAGAAAAGACAACCACTTCAATGTAAAAGCAAAAGTGATTTCATTAGTCATCAACAACTAACTTCACAACAGTTGTTGAGCCCTGGCAATTACCTTTCAGACACCTTACGTACAGACTTACGCACCTGGAGTTTGTTGGGGTAAAAAAAAAAAAAAAAAAAAAAAAAAAAAAAAAAAAAAAAAAAAAAAAAAAAAAAAAGGAAAAAAGAAAAGAAAAAAAAATCAAACAAACAAAAACACACAAACAAAACCAAACAAACCCCCACAAAAACAAACAAACAAAAAAAGAGAATGGAAACATTAGAAAGGCTGTTCCCTGATTAAAAGAAGTGGTTCACTCCATAGTGTTTTATTAACAAATATGAAGATTAAATAACTGCTCAAGTAACAGGATACAATGTTAATTAAGATTTTACCACTAATTAACATGAAGACATGCCACAGAATTTTTCTGTTTGTTTGGGCTTGTTTGTTTTTAAATATGCTGCTTCTTCAGGAACTGTAATATACATAAAATACTTTAAGCATACTTTTAATCAGAAGGCAAGAAACCAAGCCACTCCTGAGAATCTGGGAAAAACGTCTTTATAACTCAGCCACATACAGAATAACAAAAATTGATTCTCCTTCAGAAAAATACAAACAATGACAAAACCTGAAAAATAGGAAAAGTGATGTGCTTAGGAAGAAAATAAGGTAATTTTATGATGCTGACTTAACTTCCATTTGAAAGACTTCAAGCAGTAGAAACTGAAGAGAACCATTAATATACAGAGGATCTATTTTAATCAGGTATTATAGTTACAATGGGCCACTTCTGCACTTTTGTGAAAAACTTATTTCAGAGTAAGAGAACACCAAATCCAAAGCTAAATGCAAACAGTTCATACTTTCATTATATTGAGGACAGGGAAAGAGAAGCACTTTCAGTACTTGATATATTCTAAATAATAATAGCTCATACAGTACAGTTTTCTAATACAGACTTCAAAACTTGCTAGTCTGCTTAAGCTATTAGTTCATGATCAGAGAGTAATCACAACAGCTATATGCTTTTCTCCATTTTGCAGCTAAATGAAGCTGAAGCATTGCTGGGAAGTAATTCCTCAATAATCTACCAAAGGCCAGCAGCAGAACCTAGACTAAAATCCTCATCTGACACATGCACCTACTGCTTCAGCCACTAGACAATGCCACTTCCCCCCTTATTCAACTTCATACAGTACAGCAAATGTCAGACCTCCAGCAGAGAAGAGTGGGCACATCCCTGTATCTTTTTACACACTCTTTATGTTTTTTTATTCTGTAGTTGAGTGGGACTAACATGCCCAAAGACAACCTGAAACATAAGAATGAGTTACAGATCTCGAATTTTAAAAAAATATATCCTGCCTTCAAGTGACAGACCATAAGTACATTCCCAATTGAGGTGACTAACCAATAATCTCTTGCACCCCAAATTCCTAGTGATTGTACTCTGCACTAATCATGACTATAAGTATAACTCTTGCCAAATGCTGTATTTCATTCCGATGCTGCCACAATGATGCAGTGTTGGATGAGCACGTGAACTCAGTTCTAAGAGGTTCTTCAGCATACAACCAGATCACAGAAACCTAGTTATAGCTTATGCTTTTGTAAAAAGCAAAAGAACAACAGAAGACTCCACTCAAATCTGCTGTGAAGTTATTAGTTTTCTTCTCAAAGAATGAGAAAATGCATAGCAAGGTTTTCTTCCATCTGTCGACGACAAATGTTAGTATTTCTAGATGCAATCTGCCTCCTTTTACAGTGACAAAACTCAGCAGGAAAAAAAAGCGACTTTAATATTAAGATCATATAATAATATCATAAAAAACAGCTTGAGCCTGGAAAATTTAGAATAAGCTGATGGAGATCTTTGGAGACTACCTTGGGGAGAACCCCATGATGAAACTTTCAGGATACATTACCTTTAGAAAAATAACACCATATGGAGAAGAATCATCCTCAAGATTTTATACGATGTATTGACCATCAAAAAATATGATATTTTTATGTTGGGATGTAACAAAGAAAAATTTATCAAAGACTTGCCATTGACTAAAGTGAAATGCTTTTATGCTATAGACAGTGTTAATGAATGCATGCAATCAAAGCATATGTATGCCTATAGTACCAAAGTGTATATGACCTGTGGCCTACAATTATTTTTTTGACTGAGCTACCACAGAAATTGCAGGAACAGACTCAGGTGAAAATGACTCTGCTGTAAGTCAACAGTTTTGTCCCTCTATTCGACATTAAAGTGTGAACAAATAAGTCATGCATAGCTTAGGATAATCAGACCATTGCTGGGAGGACAAGAACTAACAAAACCCAAAGTATATATTTTCTTAATGTATCACAGAGAAAGTTTTGAACACAGTCCATATTACAGATGATGTCACTTGGCCAATGGCTTGCAGTGCAGAAAAAGGTCAAGGTAACAGTGGCGTTGAAAACCTTGACAGGACTAAAACCGTACCTGCCTCTAAACCAGGTAAACAACTAGTGGTGAATGTATCTTCATACTGAGAAGAACACATTGGGACGTTGTTATGAATCATAAGCTGAAAGGAAAAAGGGAAGGTAAAAAAAGCAAAAGATTTTAAAATGGTTGAGATAAGAGAACACAACTTTTATAAATTAAAAAACATGGATATCAAAGGATCATGAAAGACTAGAATGGAGAAAAGTAAAGGTTATTTATAAATTAAAAACATAGGGCAGAAAACAGTTTATTGAAGTTAGTTTCTAATTTAAGTAAAGGAAAAAAGACATAAAACACCAAAGAAGTTGCAAAATCACCCTAAGAGGAAAAACATCTATGCAATCTATAGCAATTAATTACTTCCTGAGTATCAGAACACGGTATTGGTGTGCCCTTGTGTCTGTCAGATCCTTATCTGGAAAAACAGGATTTCAGCAGAAAATACCCCAAAAACTGAATTCCATTAAGATATTTATTCTCCTTGGCTGGCCCTGCTTACCTGATTCCTCTCCCGGGATACGGGAAGTATTAAACATCCGTTCCCACTGAGCTGAGCAGAGTGGAACAGTAGATCCCATCAGAAGAATCTGTTCCGCAAATGTACATTAAAATGTAATTTTGCATATACAATGAGCAAATTAAAAACTAAAGAAAAAACAGGATCTGGTTAAAGGCTGTAGAACAGTAAGATTTGTAATACATCAACTCTTTCCACCACCCCACCCCCCTGCCCTGTTCACTGTCTTTCCTTGAACTACATGTAGAATATTCCACTGACATTCCAGTAGCTGTATTTTTTTCCTACCAAAAGCTCACCCTTCAGGAGGGATGACTGAAGCTAGCTAGCATCACAAATCCAAAGAGCTCTTAATGGCTGTTCTGGATGCAAAACTTAAAGGGTAATGCATGCTGCACGTGTAATTTCTTCTTTTAGAGCTACTTCTGGCTGTGTGAGAACAGAAGTTCACATTTCTCAGATTTGTATTTACATACAACTAATCACATCCCTGTCACGGCCTTCAACAAAACTACTTAGTTGTTTCCACAATATTTGTTTGCTACACCACACAGCCACTGGACAGAACAGAAATTCAGAATGGGATTCACCTTGCCTATCTTCGCTACCTAGAAATTAGTGCAACACAGGATTTTATCACCATCTAGACTTAGGCTGCCACTGGCCCACTCTTGGCCTCAAGGTCCTTTGTCTTGATCACCCATTGTGCTCATGCTTCATGATACCACAGACTTTTCAGACTTCAGTGGCCCAAAAGTACCATTACATGCTTAGTCCATCTAACATCTGTTATATGGAATACTTAGCATATGCAAATACAAGCCTCTACCTGTCTTTTGGGCAAATGCATATATTAATTACAAATACTGCAATTAGTCGGCATCACAGAATCATGTTTTTTTGATAGTTGGTAGTTTCTGCCCATGTGCAAATCAAGTGATAGCAAAGATGTTTGGGACCACAAGTTTAGTTACATCTTACATGTAGTTCTGACAATAAGACATTCCTCTCCTCTTTCATTCTGAAAATTGATCAACTTCTTACAAACTGTGCTGAAAAAAGATCAAAAGCCATTTACACTGATATACATACTGGCTTAATTTCTTGTCTGTCCAGTTTTTTCCGATAAAGCAGGATGGCATGGATAACATTACCAGCTCTAGCTGCCTGCAGGGTTGTGGGATATAAATAAAGGAAGTCCTGTAAAGTACGTAAGAATCATTAGTTAATGATCACCAGACCACATGTTAAAAAAATACTGATAGTATGGCTCATCCACGTTCTTAAAGTTTATTCTGCTCAATACCACAAAGCCTTCAAAACACATGAAGTGCACTAGTGCTGCAAGTTGATGACTTGAAACTTAAATTTCTTCAACAGTCACAATCTCATTAAATAGCATCAACCTAAAACACACCATAGCTGCTAATCTCCCAGTAGAAAAGACAAATGCTGCTTAAAACTAGAATCCAAGACTACCATATTTCCTCTTTTTGCTTTCAGTTTTACTTCCCCTACAGACATTTCTGGATATGAGCACACACTTTGGTGAACTGTGCTACCCATGAAGCTTTTGAAAGATTGATTGTTGCAGTAAGTACAAAACTGTGTAAGTCATTACTGCATGAGTTTGCCTAAGTGGCAGATGTGCTAAGTTTATTATTAAGACAGCACTGTACTTAAGACATTGGCTGCATATTATACTGGAAGAAAGAAAAACAAAGGTCACATACTCAGTGGCAACGGATTTGTAACAGAAAGGTGGCACCAAATAAGTTACCTGGCAGAAATTTTACAGTGCTTCTTCGACACATAAGGTGTTTATAGCATTTACCTACCATTGCAAAATAGTTACTATTAACCATAATTGGCCCACGTCCTCTAAGGTAGACATATTCTTCCCACCAATCACTAACCTGTAGTAGGAAGGAAAACAAAAGCAGTAAAATCTCATAATTTCCACAGTTTGTGTCTTCTATGTTAATGACTCCACAACACAACATTCCATACAAAAGTAGAAAGAAAACTGCTAGCTTGCCCCCCCTTCGTAAAGACAAACAAAAATGCCTAATGTGTTTAACTTTAGGGAAAAGAGAAAAAAAAAAAGGGCAAAAAAGTAAATTAAATTCAGCTGTAAATCTCTGATAAGCTGCTGAAGAAGTTATCATCTTCAGACAGTATTTAAAATCTATCAGATCTCCTGACTGTTTTGCAGCCTTTGCCAAGACACTATAGCACAGCTTTGGCTACTGGGTACAGCTAGATGTTAGACAACGTATCAAGAAGGGTTCACCACATTCACCACACACCATTCACCAACAATGTTTGTGTATCAAATCACACAAATGTGTGTTTGCACCTGTGCAAATCAGGTGGTCTACAATGCACTTTACAAAAATATTAGGCAGTTTCAATTGCTGCCTTATACATCTAAGAAAGAAAGGTAAGAGGGAACAAATTAAGTCATTAGAATGACTGAGCCTCCTATTTATCTACTCACATAGTTTGTGGCCCACCAGGATTTTAGCTTCAAATACCACTGAAGCCTTGGTCCCAAATTAAATGCAAAATCTCTGGCAAGACCCTCCATTCTTCCGAACTCTTCATCATCCATAAGTGGCCGAACAGATTCTAAATACTAGAATACAGGAAAATAATCAGCATCAGTATAGCAACTAATACACAGCTTCTCACCATTCCTACACAAAACATTTGACCAGTAGGCAAACATTATCCAGACTCAACTCATAAGGCTGCAAATACTATATTGTTGAAGTAAGAGTATAAACTCTTCTAAATATCTGCCTACAAACTAAAAAATGAGATCCTTTTCCAGACATTTGTCAGCAAGTCACAAGTGGAAGAGTTTACTTTTGTAAAGATACATTTCTAAAGACACATCAAAAAGGGAAGACATACTGCTGCTTCAGTGTCAGAGATTTTTTAAAATCTCTAAAAATCAAACCTTCAGCTCCTGTGACATCCTATCCTACTTACACACTTTGCTATAAGGTTTTGTGTCATAAAACACAAATATGAACGTTTAAGCTGTGGAAGATAAAATTGGTATGATTCAAAAGCCCTGGAGATCACACTTTGTTGCATAATTCATCCAATATGAACTAAATTGTCACCAGTTTCAGTGGTTTGTCATAGCCTGTATTTTAATCTCTATGCACAAGTTTTAATCCATTATACCACATTAACACCACCATGCAGTACTTTTATAAGACATGGCAAAAAAACTTACAATGACATCTGAATATGGATTCAGTGTTACGGAAGAGAATGAATTAATGAATGTACAAACCCTATTGACTGTGTCTTTAACAGCTGGTACAGGCAATCGTGGTAAAGATGTCTGGAAACTGTATAACATGGGTTTACGTCCTGAGAAGAGTTTTACAAGTGCCTGAAAAAAACACAAAAAACAAAACCACCACCTTAATTATTAGGTTTAACAAAAGAAAAACACAGAGTAATAAAGCATAATATAACTCATAGTTCTTTTCACTGGTAAGTTATACTGTACTAATATTAGGAAACTACCATATTTATCACTGTTTCACAAATAAAAGAGGCCATGACATAAACTAACTTCCTAAAGGTTAAACAACAGAGCAGTGGAAGAGAAAGACAGTCAGAGTCATTTCTGACTTCCCACATGATCTTCTGGTTGTTAGACAACATTGTTTATGAATGGCACATATTGATCTCAACAGAAAATAAAGACAGAGTTACTTAGCATTTCTTCATACATTTCCCTCTGTAAAGATTAAAAAAGCAAGTCTACCAGCTGACCTCTTACTACGTAGTAGATAGATACTACAAGAATATCTATTTTGTGCTACAAAACAGGAATCATTACCAAGCCAATCACTCTGCTAAAGATCCTAAATAACTACAACCACCTTTAAAAATAATAATTATGCTTTGTAAGCATGGTTTAATATTTTCCGAAGTCATGGCTCAATATCAATAATAGTATTGATGCTACAGGGAGTTTCTTCAAGCATGAGTCTATCTCATGTAATCTACTGCATGATTTGAACATAACAAATTGTGCAAGCATGCCAGTGTTATACTCAGAGCTTGTATTAAAAACAAACCAAAACAAACCCACAGCAAACTAACAACAACAAAACAGCAACAAAAAGAACCCCAATGAAACAAAAAAGTCAGAGATTACAGTTCTCATCCTAGCTGAAGGCAGAGGCAGCATTTCTATGAGTACTTCTCAGCTGTGATACACACTAGACTGAAAGTCTAGACCATGCAACTTCTAGGCTACACGAGAGGATTTTGACATTATCACCCTATTTCAGCATGAAAGTAAGATCAAGTATTACACCAACAATCCAACGGTTAAAATGCTGAGTTTTTCCCCTTGCTCTCAATTTCCTTGGTCAGCACAGCTAGAGGAGGTTGGTTGAGGCAGCAGAAAACTTGAGAATTGCAGAGGATTACCAGCAAAGACTCCCCTGCAAATGGATCTGTATCGGAGTTGTCAGATGTACACAGATGCACCACAGTGATCAGCCCAATGAAATCTAGTACTTCACGACAAGATAAATTTGAAGCTAGGTGAGAAATTAAAGCTTATATTTTCTTAAGAAAATATAATTGCATACTTGGAGACAATTTTATTCCAGAACTCTCAGGCCAGGAAAGGCTGTAATTATCTTCAGACAGAGAGTACCTGCTCAACTGACAAAACCAGCAAACATATGACACAGTATTTATCTCTTACGGAAACTTGCAGTATAGAATTTTCAGCAATTTGAGATCATTAAAGTGATCTGACAGACATGCATACCTAATTAAAACTCTGGTTTCACATGCAGACATAGCAAATAATCTCATTCTTGCATGCATTGCATCTGTTCACTGATTATTTTTTAACTTTTTTTTTTTTTAACCGCAACTAATACTTTCCATTAAGGATCCTTTTCCAACACACCACAATAACCAACAGAAGCCAGATCACTCATCTTCTCCTTATGTGGAAAACTGCATAACAAGCTACCCACCAAGGTTATGCCTTTTTTCTAACTCATTTTGGAGTCATACCACTAAATCAAATGAAAGGACAGTCAATATTATTTTCTTCAAGCATAAGATCAATTTTAGAACGGATTAATAGAAATCCTAAGATTTCAACAATGAATTACGGTAGCATTTCCTGGGGAGGACAAGATTCATTGGTACTGCAGCCCAAGCTCTTTAAGATGTACCTGTATCCAGAGAAAAAGTATGTATTTGTGTCACACCATCCCAAGGTACTGGCAATTTTAGAAGTTATTCTTGAAGTCTTTACTCTTCCTTCTACAAGGCCATCCTGAATAGTTTAATTATAGCATCAGAAGGATGACAGTAATCAGTAGAAGTACAAGGTGTTTCAAAAAAGATGGAACCAATTTTGAATCACTATATCTCTGCAGCCATGAACTGCCCATGAACAAAACTCTTACCACTTGAAAGGGTGGGTATGGTAAACCATCCGTAAATTTTTGTCTTTGTAACATGTTGTCATCGTGAAATATACTGCTTTGAAACTGGGTTCATCTTTTTGAAACACCCTGTATCTACCTAATAGCATCCTGTCCCATGACACAGAAAACACAAGCAAGGAAAAACCTACCAAAAATTCTCTTTTAGGGCTCTGAATACAGATCAGATAGAGGATGAAACAGGAAGACAATATATCCTTACCATCCAAACCCTGGTGCCTGCAGAAAGTTTGCCGTGTTCAGCGAATATCCAACCATGATAGGAAAGCAGCATTTTTAGAGAGTAGCGCATTGTGACAATAAGGGCAACCCAAAGCCCTGTGCCAAAAAGTATTCCACTCACGATGTTCTGTGTTTGGTTTGACATACAGCCACTATTCAAAACAAAAGTCAGCATGTGCCAGTTAACGTCAGTTTAAGTTCTAAAGAGAACCTAATATTGCAAACCAAAGTCTAGTGGTACTACATGCAGGCATTACACAAGCTTCATACCTGTTTAACCCTTTTTCATTAACTCCTTTCCAAACACCCTCTCATGCAGCAAGATCAAAAGCTCCAGAAGCTGCCAAATGTGATTTCCAAATATTCAGAAAACAACGTATTAATACTGGTACAACAGCTTACCTATTTCATACCCTCATACAGTTTGCTTACTGGGCTTACTCTGTCACAAACATACTGCTCAAAAACTGATACACTTTAACAGGATTAGCTTTAAGAGTAGCTAAGGAACTGTAACTTTGCAACCTACTTACGTTGTATCAAGCGTTCGGTTTATTTTTGCTATTATTCCTAGAGAAGGATCCATTTTGGCATACATTGTTGACATCACACCCACAACTACAATAAGCCAGCTAGATGGGCTAGCAGGATAAACGCCAGTGATAATTCCATTCTGGAAAGAAAAGCCTTCACATAATTTTTTCATACCAAAGTGGTTGACTTCATTTAACCATGGAAAGAAACAAAAATCAACACAGTTAAGTAATTTAGTTTTAAACAAGAAGTTAAGATTATCCAACATTTTCTTACATGAGCTTAATACAGGAGTAAGGAATGGATTTAGTCAAGGTCAACCACTACAGAAAGTTGTCACAATGATATAAAGAATTAAAGGAACTTTTTAATTCTTTTGTAGACAACACTGATTCTGCTGCAAGTCTTACTAAAAATACTGAAATTAGTAAATAACTTTGGAACAAACAGCAATTCAATAATTCCCACTTCCACTGAGTCAGGCCTCTCTTAAATGAATACATGGCAAAAATATTCTACTGAACAAGACACTGAGAACCAGAATGAAGGGGGTTTTTATATCATTTGAACAGTCCTTCTCATAGCTTTATAAGATTTTATTATGACTACCATTAAAAATATCTTTTTGAAAGAGATTTTGAAGATAGCCTGTAGCTTATCTACTTTGCTACTAATAAAACAGATTCTTAGCATCCATGATCCCATGAACAAAACAATAAATTCACAACAATCTCTATTAAATACCTCATCAGAAACATTACTACCTAGCATAACTCATACAAGACAGGTATTTAGATAACTTTTCGAAAACAGCAAACATTCTCCTTAATTTGAAAATTTAATTTTGGCAAACAATTCATTTAAAAAAGTGTAGTCTTGTACCTCTAAGTGATGTGACACTAAAAATTACAATTAGTTATAACTGACTTATGCTAAAAATTACATAATTACATGATGTATTATGACAAGAATGAAGTAAACTAAAGCTACTGTTAATTTCTGCATCTGTTTCATCTTTCTTCCACAGAATAAATCAAAAATATGTATCCTTTTAGTTTTTACAGCATCACCCAGCCTACCTTCCTCAGTATCCTTTAAGCAAAACCCACACAAGTCTCTCACAATAAGAAACTTTATTTGCCATGAAGAAAAAAAAAAAAAAGTTTTGCCTAAACCAACGTTCAATAAATCTATAAAACGTTGAATAATCCTCAAATTTACTGGACTTATTTAAAATACCTTGAATCTGATGAACTTTTTCTTCCATGAATGGACACCAGATAGGTAAATTTGTTTGAGTGCCTCATGGCTCATTCGCAGGTCAATCCCATCGGGAGTTACAGTAAATTGAAAAGCTACTGCTTGATGAGCTTCTGCCATTTTCAGAGAGAGTTCTGTCAAAAAGCAAAGTTAAAAAAAATTATTTCCTTTTTCTTTAAAGGAACTAGGAGCTAGTCCATTTCTAGCAAGATATCTTCGACACAGTAATTCTGGGAAATATTTCCAAGTATACCAAATTTACATACAGTACTTGTCTCTTTCTTATAGGCTATGCTTACAGTTGGAGAGTCCAGTATGTTAATTAAAGCACCTGTTCTAAGAGCAACAGCCAAAAGTGGAAGCAGAACACTCTCATGTAACGTGGGCCTTTTGCGAGGACAACAGTAAGCTGAATATCGTGCATACATGCAATATATAACAATTCAGAGTAGAGCAGAAAATTAAGGCCACAATATTTAGAAAAAGCATCTTGCAGGTACATAGCCTCTCACTCTGTAATAATAAAGGAGATTCAGAAATAATGGTGGTTTTTGTTTGGTTGGTTTTTTTTCATTTTGAAACAAAAGGTATTTAAAGCCTGCACCTCAGCTAGCAAAACAAAGCTGCTTCTGGCCATATCTTCCTGTGAATTTATTTTCACTTCTTAATATCAAGCTGATTAGTAATTAACAGCAATAAGACACTATAGCCCCAGCTATTCGGAGCTGAGGAAACCAAATCACAGCTGTCAGAAAAATGACCTTCACATAAACAAATCTGAAATTAAGATGAAATTTAATTGAACTGCAGCTCAGTTTAACTACACAAATGAATATCAACAACAATAGCAATATAGACAAAAGAACATCATAAGAGGCAGGCATAACAAGCTCAAATGAAAAACCAATGGAAGTTAAAACAGAAACGTAAGGGTGATTCTGATTAAATATTTATGTCTCAACTCTGAGGATACAGCAAATTTGAACTGAACTGTATGCTGTTATTTATCAGTTTATCCTCATAGCTACTTTCTTCCCATAACCAGCTTTTCTATGTAAGTACCCTTCCTTGGAAGTCACCCCTACTCATCATTAATTCAGAGTAATGTTGTTCGAGCATTTATGATCAGAACATGGATTTTTGCAGACAGGCTCTATGTATAACATTGAAATTGTCCAAACTACACACTCCTGACTTGTGATTCCGAAGTCTTTTGTCCACATTAATTTCTTAGCATACCAAAACTTCTGTGCATAATCCTAAAAACAACATCCTCTTAGAAGGCAGGTAGGTAGAGGAATACATAATCCCACATGTAGGTCAGGATTCAAGGGCAAGTTTTAATTTCACATTTTTACTGGTACAAAACATGTTATCAATACCAAGTGTTTTAAAGTGGCACTGGCATTTCTATTTAAGCAAAATCAAAAGAAAGTACAACTACTTCATGCCTTTTGAATCCTAAAGGCTGAAACAGATGTTTCTTTTGCAAACCTGAAGCCTAGATTTTGTAATTAAACTTAAATTCTGGTAGCTAGACAGTGCAGCTCAGCTGGGCACATCAAAAGCAGTTTATTATGACTGTAGTGCTGCTCCTCTTGCCTGTAAATATTCTACTATGTCAAAGTCCTCTGGCACACAAAGAAGGGGTACAAAGGTGTGTGAGTAGACAACTAGGGAATATAAGCACTGGGAATGCTGCAGTAATAGTAGGCTTAGAAAACAAATACATAATATAGAAAGAGAAGGAGCATTAGGCAGAGATGAACAATATAAGTGCTGTTGCATATCATCTAGTAAGGTTGCTGACCAACAGGCAGTTATGGTTTGCAATATTTAAAGTGCCTATACGCAGACCAGCCTGCAAAGATCAACCTCTGCAATACAACTACTGGTACAGTGGCTGATGGCAATTCATAGATCTCCCAAATCCATCAGCCACTGCTCAAGTTATAGAGGCTGAGTTCTGGGTGAATCAGGCTTCTGGGTTTCCAGAAGTGTAGCTAAAGTTCACAGTGTCATACAGACAGTATGAAATCTGATCTATGCACGTACAGTGTCTGATTCAGACAACAACAACAAAAAAAATCAGTTTTGAACACCAGTTTCAAAACCTTTAAGACAAGCCCTGTATACCCTAGTAACAACTGCAACTTGTCGTACTTAACGACTCCATCACTAACAACTGCTTATTCATAGGGCCCTTGCAGTAGACAAGTATCAGGAAGTCAAAGTAAGCTGCCCATCCATTTATTTAAACTGTGCATCATCAGTTCAACACTGAGACCAAAACTGCAAGAGAGCAGTAAAACAGAGACAGGCAGCAGTAATACATAGTATACCCTGGGTGAATAAGGTTTGCAAAAGGGGAAAGAACTCAAAGTTAAGAATTCATCATATGTTTAGCAGTGCTGTTAAGACTGGGATGGGGAAAAAAAACAAAAACACAACAAACACCACCAACCAAAAAACCCACCAACCAAACACACACACAGCAAAACCAACCATATTCCCATACAGAGAACCAGGCACCTGAATTTATCTCAAGAAGGGCCAGCAAGTTCTCCAGTTCACTCATGGAATTTTGTATTCTGGAATGCCAGTGTCTTGAGCACCAGATCAACTATTTTCTATTACTCTTCAACTCCCCTGTGACTTCTCAGCCTGGGAACCTGTAACTACCCTTCTGTCTGTTTCTGAAGAGAAAGAATTTCAGGAACCCTTCCCTTTTTAGGCACATGTATTTCTACTGTCCAAGACAGAAACATATCATAAATAGCATTAATAATACGCAGTCAACATGATATTTTAATTAATTAAAACTTAGCATGATCATAAAAATAAATAAGCCTCAATAAGGAAAATATTCCTTATTACCAAATGAAGAAATATTAATCCAGCAAGAATTAATCCTGAATCAAGCAAACAAGCCCTGAAAACAAAGACAAGCCTAGTTCTAGAACTGTATTACTTGACCCTAAGATGTGAAACGATCAAATGGCTTGTTTCTTTTCATGTCATTTTCCTTTACTTAAGAAAACTGTAAGCCTTTAAGACTGTTCTGAATTATGATGCCTGAAGTCCAAAGACTTCCTGAAGTCTCTTTCTTTGAACAGTTATTTTCCTCCTTAAAGGCCAACTCAGTCATAAGCTGCTCTACACTTCCCCTCCTTTGCATTCCTCTGCTGTCACATGCTTGCTAGCAAAGTAGGTAAAAGGGCACACGCCAGAAGAGCATGCGTGAGACTCATAAACTCGACTTGCCAGTGTTAGTAAGGCAGCACCCACATCAGTCAGCTAACTAACACTGAAACAATAACTTCTTCTTACTGCATGCATTTTGGTCAGCAAAATATTTCTGTACAGTGTATACTAATTAACCTAACTCCCAACAAAGAACCATAAACAAGAGGTTTTGACTTTCTTAGCCAGTTACCCAAGTCTTACTTAAACAGTGGGGGGGGGAGAAGGCACATAATTTCTAAAAGTAATCTGAAATTGCTATTTCATTATTTTCAGTATTCTCTCATAATGTTAGTGTATCTTAAAACACCTACTTGCCCCTTAAAACTTGGTTTCTTTTTTTCATTTTTTTTCCCTTTTTTTTTTTTCTTTTAATTAAAGGAGAAAGCTGCTTATTCCTTGCTCTTTTCTGGTTTTACTTCAATTTAGACATGCTGTAACAGCTGCAGATGTTTCTCCTCTTCCCTTTTCATACATTTGCTTGAGCCAATCAAAACTTACCACATTTTTTTCCATTGTTATAAAAAAAAATGGGTAGGTTGGACATCACTTTTACGTGCATAGCACACATAGCACACTAGAAGGCCCTAATCCCTGATGGTCTGAAAAACTACGCTGCTATGCCTACTATACATAAAGCCTCCTCAGACTGCTGGTTTTGCAATTTCAGAATATTTACACTGCAAAGACCAAGGTTCAAATTGCAGACTGCTCACAGGTCTTATGATTTCAGGTTGCAGACATTGAATGAACTCTGTATTAAGGCTTATAGGTTCCTACAGCCACAGAAGGAGATGAGGAACTCAGGTCTGGAAAATTTGAAGCTATAAGAGATGCCATATACAGGATGTTTGCATTTAGTCAGTCACGCAAGAAGTCATTTGTGATTGGTAATGTCTCTCTGAAGCACATAACACCTAAAAGATAGCAAAAGAATTACCATATGCATCTTAAAAAGCACCAAGCCATAATACAAACATTAAATGTGTTATAATGCGTTGCACAAAACATCCTGAAGCAGTTACTTTTAGAAATGCTATTGAGATGAACCTTTATGTTGCTGTAGATTTCGTGAGCTGTATACGGATAAAATGATAATTCTAAAAAAAGTCACCACCTCTACTTCACAAAAAGCAACTCATCTGCTTTTAAGAGGACATCCATGTATGACAGATGTACTTGTCCACAACACCATGCCACCTCTTATCTCAGAACTCAGCCACTTGCTTCCCATGCATTGCTTGGCTGATGCAATCCATATTTTCCCCTATCTCCTGTCCCTCTTAAAATAGAGACAACCCTGCCATTTCTCCTTGTGAGGACTCCAAACATCCACTGTAAAGAGTCATATTGTTTAAATGTAGTTTTCACATCTATAGCTCCTTTTCCTGCAAAGGAAGCAAGTCAACAAATGCAGAGCAAAACTGGAGAGAAGTCTTATTCACATGACCCAGAATAGCTAAAACCTTGGTAAGACTTAATTCTATGACTCTCACTTGCAAGCTACTTCAACAATTTAGTTTTACGCTCTCAAAGATTTTTTGGCATCCGTTTATAGATTAGCTTTTATATACAGAGCATACACCTGTCAATAACCAAACAGTTTATCTGAGAACACTGCTACATGCCCCCTCAGACAAGTTTCATACTGTCGGAGCCCTCAAATAGACATCTTTGACATTCAAGCTACAGTCTGTGCACAGACGTTTGGCACACTTGCAAAACTGCATATCCCTGTGCTAAGAGCTAGAACATGCTGCATCTTGGAAGTACGATGGCAGATCTGAATTTAAAAGAACCTGGAAAACCTGGAAGCCCCCATAACTTCATGCAGATGCAAGGTACCAAAATAGCACAATGAGAAGCATCTTATCACAAAGGTAGAGTCTTCTGACTCCTGCTAAGCTCCTACCAGCAAGTTTAAAAGTAAAAAAAAAAACAAAAAAAAACAGAAAACAAAGAAAAAAAAAACACACAAAAAAAAGCCAACCAAAAAAACAACCCGTCATCTTGAAGAATGCATTGTTCCTTTCTTAAAATAAACTCACAACTTCAAAATTTTCCCTTCTTAGAATAAAATCACAACTTCAACATTTAGCTTAGTGTTCACATTTCAAATAAGAATAGAGACTGATAAGAGAAAAGAGTGATACTAAATAATTTACAATAACATTGTTTAAAGAAGTTTTCAGGATGGGGAGAAAGATATCAGCTGAAAGTACATTAAACTCAATTTTAATTAGGAAACATACTCAGAACTATGTAAGATTTCCATTTAAAGCCAGACACTTTGAACTCAGAGAGTCTTGGGAAACCAAGCAAGTGCCTCAACATCCTTCTCTGTCCCCCAACCAGTTTATTTCAAATAGAAAAAGGAAGGTGGGGAATTCCATTTCCATCAACATGCAGAGCAATAAGATAACCAGTCATACAGAACAGGAAAAAAAAAAAATAGGGAGCTTTCATAAGTTCTTAAACATTGAAAACATTGAAGAAGTTTTACCCAGTATTTTATTGTCCAAACATCAGATGTCCCTTCAAGAGATGAGCTTGCTACAGCTATTGGAGGAAAACAGACAACCAAAAAACATGTTTTGACACTTTAGGACAGATCACTGAATTCTAAGAGTCTGTGGACAGACTTAATGAAATCAGAGCCAGTGTTAAAACACTAGAACACCTATGCTGTGTTTGTGCTAAGACAATGATCAAGTATTTTCTCTCACCTGTTTAACCTGTTACTAGAGAAATTTGCATTTTTTACTCTCCCAGAAAGCCTGAAGTATGAAGGTATTTTGTTCTAGACAAATCAGTGAATTTTATGCCCAAATCTGTTGATTTCATACCAGATAATAAACTAAAAGCAAGAGAATTCCAAACACTGAGATGTCCATCCAAGTCACTTCATACATTATTCGAAGTTTCTCTTCAGATTTCTGTTATTGATGCTCCTGTCAGTCCAAGCATTCAGTACTGCCTACACAAAGTAATTCAAATCATTTCTGTGCAATAAATGTACTCAACAGGGCTTCTCAGTTGAGCCTAATGACTATGCATAGAAACAAAACAGAAACCAAAGAATCACCCTCCTTTAAAACTTGAATGAACATAGCATTCAACTAATTATAATTTGATCTGATGAAAACAAGGGTAAACTGACAGGTTCTCTCATGCCATTTTACTTGTGACTGACACACCGTAAAACCTGTTTAAGCTTCCTAAAAGCTGAATCTGTTGTTTATCTGGAAGTTCTCTCTCATAGGGGTCCCCAAAGTAAAATTTCTATGCCATGACTGAAGTGGTTTATGTCACTTGGAAAAAGACAGTTGCCTCTCCTCCAACAGCCATCATTTGACATGTCAGCATGTAAGGGTCAAATTCACATCTTTGGTTATTGCTAATCATTGGCTCCAATACCTCCCACCCTCATACCTACAGCTGACAGCTGTGGTCATTTGGAACTGCAAATGTCTTAAAGGATTTCTCATGTCTGAAAAATTAAGAAATGCTGTGGTTCAAATCAAGGTGGAGAACTGAATACATGTATTTGCCCAGGTACAGCAACATTGCGACCTGCCGCAAACCTCACTCACAGCAGACAGTTTGAAATGAAATAGCTAAGGAGTTTGCAGTAACTTGCTGTCCCACTGACAAACCTATCAGCTTGTGTCCTGTCCTCAGCAGTTTTCCAAGATCACCAGTGGGTGAATATTACCTACCCTCTGCATGTACCTCCTTTGGAATCTTGGGCCAATTTCTTTATTCACTCCTAGGTGGTAAACTGGAGCAACGGTCATAGGGAAGAGATAGTAACAAACAGACCAACAAATGAAATGTAAGCATACCTGAACAGCTGTCCTCCTTAAAAGCGGCCTTGAGATCTGTTCGTCGCACAGAAATCTTCTGTCCTCCAAGCTCAGCTCAGCTGGGATCTTGAACAGGTTAGGACACACCGAGAGGCAGATTCATTCCAATGCTGCTAGCTCCTAACAGACATTACACTGCAGCAATGGCAAACAGCCAGTTCGGTGTAGCTCTGTAACAAAAAGTCAAGAAAAGCAGTTTGAGCCTTGATTCATGTACAGCTTTCAACCACTCAGAGGGATTGGACCAGACTGGAACCATTTTAGAAAAACTGATGGCAATGGAGAGAATCATCACAAACAGCATTTCTGAAACATTGTTTTCCATTACACCGGATGAATGTATTATCTGGATCAATCTGTCTTCATTTAAGAGGTCTGAGATGGTGAAGAACTGCGGAGGGAAAGAAAGTTCACCTGCTACCCACTCAGTCATTTCTGAGGGTTCAAACTAGTGATTGTAGCAAGGTGATCTCAGGGGCTAGACTCCAACCCTAGTTTCAGCTTTCAGCTTAAGACATGCAAGTGTTTGCCTTCAGGCTTTAAACTCCCATTACAGTCAACAACAACAACAAAACAACAACAAAAAAAAAAAAGCACAAACACATGGACATGCTCCACAACTGTAATTAAAACAGAAACCTCTACAACTGTCATATTATTAATGTTTTTTCCCCCCATACAGCCTAGGACATACTATACTGTTCCTAGACGTTTTAGATTATTCTAGTCTCTATTGCAATACACAATATATTGTACACACTCCAGCAAACTGCTTCCTCTGACCTTCTACAACTTCAGAATAATCTTGCTGAGTAAGAGATAAGCATACGAAATTAAAACACTGCACTGTTATAATACCATGCAGAAACCTCCCCCACCCCCAAAAAATTAGGCTCTAGGATCTGGGTATTTCTTTTTAGTACTGCTGTAAAAGACATACCTAGGCATTTATATTATACAAGTGTTATGTCTTCTCTCTCCCTTTCCACTAATGAGCTTCTGTGCTCATACAGTAAAGAAGAATTATCTTCTCTATAATAACAAATATTTCTAGAATGGCAGGATTTTACAAGACATGCAAGATGGACTTTGGAGATACTGGAAGATGGACAATAACATTTGGTGACCAAACCCAAACTGAATGGATTGGTCTCGCAGTACTTCAATAGTCTTTTACTGTATATGGGTGAAAGACTGAAGAACCAGTTTCAAACATTTAATGAATATTTAAATTGACCATTCAAATTAAAGTTAATCTGGGCTTGGAAAAAATAGGGATGCTTTTCAGTCATTTAGATTTTGGTTTTTTCTGAAAATGTGGAGTTCAGGACTATGGTACAGCATGCTGCAGGACAAAGACAATGGGTTTGGAATAGTAAAAAAATACATGGGTTTGTTTTTTCAAAATACAATCATTCACTTAAGTTGCCTTTAACCCAAGATTTTCTAAAACCAGTCCTACAGTCATGCTTGGGATTCAACATTCCGATGACCCCTGCATGCAGCGAACAGAAACATCCTTCCCACCAAGCACACATCTAACCGCCGATGGCTCCAGAACTTGCATTTGCGCTGCTCCACCACCTCTCTCCCCGATTCCCACCCCAGAACATGGGCAGACGGCCGCTCAGCTCCAGCGCCGCGGGAAGGCCTCTGCGGGGCGTGCCCCCTCCCCCAGGCGCTCCTCCCCTCTGTGGGCCTGCTCACGTGATCACCCCCGAGAAGTGGGTGAAAGGTCGCGCCGCCGCACCGCAGGCCAACAACAGCCCCGCCCCAGGCTGCCGGAACCCCCAAATTCTCCAGGTTTTTCTACACGGGCGACGAAGGCACTGCCACGCGAAGCAAGTTTCCAAAGAGAAGGACCGCAAGCAATGAAAGAAGCAAAGTATATCTCAAAGCCAGGAGAAAAAAATTGTACTTAGCTTGTGCAGCTTAGCAGTTTCTGTTCTGCTTCTCGGTGCTGAAAAGCCTCAGTTGTTTGATGTTACAGTTTTCTTTAAGCAAGAATAACGTTTTCTTCCTGGAAGAGGCTCTTGAATCAAAATGGTAACATCCCCAAATTTTAAGAAGTCCTCAGATGAACTTATCTTTCGAACTAAGTCACAGCTATGACAGAGCCTGAAACCTATGTAATAATGTAAATACCTACAATACCACCTATGCAATTATGAACTGGTAATTATTAGTTTATATCAGTGTATCAATATGTTCACAACAGGAAAAGAACTTGCCATTTACTACTGGAGACTACATTACTTTTTTCATATAACATCCACTCACAATGGTCAGAAAACACATAAAACAAGCTTGTAGATCTGGAAATTTAAGAGGTCAGACACTCGGGAAAATAATTGTTTAAGGAAAGCAGAATGAAGGCATTAGATCTCCATTCTCAGTGCTGCACTCTTACAAACGTTGATAAGTGAGCACTTTTCTCTACAGTAATTTCCTCTAGACTGCAGAATTTCAACAGTCCTCTCGGTGCTGACAAACTGCCAGATAAGAGAAGAAAAAGTTATTTGTCTTGATCCTATTTTGCAGTTTTTTCCCAAAAAGGTGCTTTCTGCTACAGATCCATCAACACTAGTAAAGATCTGTTATAAATGAAGTCATATTTTAGGTCAATGTTTCTATTTAAACCAGAAAATGTAACTCCATGGAAGCTGTGTGAAAATGAGGGCAAGAAAACGGTGCTCCAAAATGCTGCAAAAATCGTAATCTATCCTTTGCAATAAATCTAGTTAACATTCTCATCCAGGAAACCTGCCATGCCACAAACAAAATGTAACATATTCTGTTTGCTTGTATCTCAAAAGCAGTTTGCAGTGACTGCAGTTTTTCATGGGTTTCAGAGCCTGCAATCACACAAGCATATGGAATAGCCTCTCTCTCTCTCTCTCTCTCACACACACACACACTCCTTAAGTACTTAGTTTATGCACACTTGAGAACACACTACAGATACCAAGCCATGCACAGAGCTAAAACTCGTCCTGATAACGGGTCAAAGCAGATCCACTAACCCGCGAAGCTGTGCGTCACAAATGTTGTCTTCATTTACACAGCGTAGATTTAGTGAATCTCCTCATATAACTCTGTAACGCTGCTCCCCCTGTCTTAATCTCCTCCCTCCATTCTGCTACCTTATCTGCGGTAGTATCGCACAAATCCTCAAGCAAGAGGGAAATGCAAGCGAGGTGCCAAAGAGACCTTGCCTTTGCAGGTCGCTCCTGTGGCTGCCCACATGGGCCCCACCGCGTCTACCAGCACCGCCAGGGAGCACACTCATTCCCACCACCTTCCCTGCACTGACACCCTTTCCTCCAGCTTAGGAAACAGCACCCGGCACGCTCGCACATTTACCGCAGAACTTTGTGCTAGCCCTAACGAAGGTAATAATTAGAGTAAAACGAGACCAACTGAGCCCGTCTGCCTGACCTCAGTCTCATCCTCACTCAGGCCCAATGCGCTGCCGGTGCGTCCTGGCTGAGAGCGGGGAGAGGGACGGGTGAACCAGCGGCCCGCAATGAATCACGCGGACACAGAACACTGCCCGTCGCTGCCCCTTACCCAGATTCCCCTGGGACCGCCGGAGCTTGCTGCCTGCAGGCAGGAGAGCTAAAACGACCCGCGCCGGGAAACCCGGCGATCGAGGACCTGCACCCCAGATCTGTACGGGGCCCGCTGTCGGCGACTAGACCCCCTTCCCACTCACCAGGTGAGAAAACAGCACTCAGGCGGAGCAGGCCAAGCTGGACTGTGGCGAGCGACAGCACAAGCAAGGAGCGAGAGAAACGGCGACCGCTCCCTCACACACCCTGCGAGAGCCGGATTGCCACCCGCTCCCCTATTGGCTGCCAGCGACAGGGGGGTGGGTGCGGGACGGGGCAGGGGAGAGGCACAGGGCGCGGCCCGTGTGGGCGGAGCGGAGGCGGGACGGGAGGTGGGCACCGATGGGCGGGGTAGGGGTGGATTGGACTCTGTGATTGACGGGGAGCTCGGGGCCGAGCGAAAGGGTGGTCCTGCACGACGAGTCGGGGCTCGAGGTTGCGGCCCGCTGAGTTGGGGAGTCGTAGCGGAAGGCGGGCCTCCGTGGTCGCATAGCCGTCCCGGGGAAGGAAGCTCCAGGGATTGCGCGGGGATTGCCTCTGGGGTGTAAATCTATGTGGGAAAAGGTGCACCTCAAGAAGCACTGTGCATGGGGGACCTGTTTGGGATGCAGCCATGGACCCAAGGTGGCCGCCCAGGGAAGGACCAGCCAGCCTACTCTGCTCTAGCAAAAACTGGGATTTGAAGGATGCAGGTACACTCAATACATCTCAGCAAAAGTAACTGCATTCTTTAGAAAGATGCAAAATCATGAAAGCAATTTTTAAAAAAAAGCATATGTGTCAGTCTCAGGGCAGTATGGCTCTCAATTTGAAATTAGTACTTTTGAAGTCTGTAATGAGCTGGGCACTTTCAAGAGCTCAGAACTTGAATATCTGCTGCTCTGTTTGATTTTGGTACTATAAGAGCATGAAGACTGCTCTGTTCCAAAATCAGGTCATAGCCTGTCAGTGTCAAGTCTCTGAACTAGTACAAGTTCATACATTTCTCCCCTGTGGGCAGACCCACACTCCTGCCTGCTACAATTTCCAGGATGTGGCTAAAGGCTCCAGGGCACACAAAGGTATGACCAAATCCACAAGCATAGACACTACAGTCTAAGCCTCTCCCTTACCCTTAAGATCATGCAGTGACAATGCAGAGGCAGAGGGGATGGGAGGTGCAGGAGAAACAACACATACCCAAACAGCACCACTTCTGGTCAGAATTTTTCCAGTGTTCTGTGCCTAATCATGGAATTTTAAGAAGATGTAATTATTTCAGAAGGAAACAAAGTCTAGAAGAAAGCAAAGCGAGGAGGAGAAAAAGAGAGATTTAGATCTATTAATATTAGCAGTAGGAGAAAACAAAAAGAAAAAGTCACTACTAGCCCAGCTACACCCCCAGATTCAGCAGCATTCATCGTTTTAGCTCTAGCAGATAGGAATGTAGCTTGGACAGTTACAAGAATGTAATTACTAGCTTAAAAAAAGAAAAAAATATTGACATGTTTTTCATTATGCACAAAGGCAACATAAAATGTTTTTAGGTATTGTTTTCTTTTTTAATCTTTCAGGTGCCTTTTACCTTTGAAATATTAAAAAAAAAATAAACCAAATCTGCTTTCGCTCATTCTACCAGGAATTTCGTACATATCTTATTCCCCAGTCAACATTTTAGTCTGCACAGTCATCAGGAGGGAACCAGACAGCTGATTTTGTTCTCCAAGTAATTGTGCAAGCTGTCATGAATTAGGGAGCATCAAACTGGATTGCATACTTTAACATGACTCTAGGCCCCCTGCAGCTATCTTTAGTAAAGACATTGCATTACACAAGGCTGCAGTGATTGCAGCTTAGCCAAACCTGACTTGGCTCTGTTGAGCTGGCAAATGTAAACCTTACAGGTAAGGGGATTGTGACTAGCTCCCAGTGGTCCTGACACTCACCTGAGTCAGGCTCTATTGACCCATTAACCCACAAGGAGCCAGTTAAATACTTCTATAAGACCGTCCTAATCAGACCATTATGTGCCTTTTATTGTGGCAACATACACTGCTGAAGTGCTCTGTCTCCTCGGCTAACATTTTAGTTTCTTCAGCTGAGGCCATACAGTGATTTTGCCCCTCATGGCTGCAACTGTAGTCATCTGCAAGCCTTACAGTGTGGCCTGTACTTTTGCTGCAACTTTCACTACTCCACAAAGTTTAAGTAATTTTTTCCCCCATAACTGATATATTTTTAATTTCTAAAAAATTATGAATCTTGTCAGCACAGACCACATGTGCTTGGTACTCTAAGACCTCCCTAGTAATTAATACTGACCCTTGTAATCCAAAGAAATAATAATAATCAATGACAGGTCACGTATATCTGTACCTTGACAGACTGAAATAATTTCAGTTTACCACAGCGGATGCTCTTGAGTTAAATACATTTGGTAATCTTATCCCAGCCCTTCAAGAATTCCTGGCTTCTATACATGCAACAGGGCTTCTTTGTAGCACCTTTTCTTACCCAGTATACCTATCTTTCATTGTTTTTACTTTTACTGTTTTTAACAGGTTTTAAAGATGGCAGAGCACTATATCTTAAATCTGGATCTAGTCTGGAAACCTAGCTATCTCCAGTGTGATTTTGCATTGTTCTGTTTCAGTGTATCTTTTTGAATTAGGTCAGTTCCTCTAGTTGCTTAAATCAAGCAGCTTTAATATAGTCAAGCAAGTTTCTTTGTTGTCTTGAAACAGAATTATTCTGCTTATTGGAGTTTAATTTTTCAAGACCTTCAGAGCACAAATGTATTGGGTGCAGTCTCAGTTGCTTGAGCGCATATTTTCCCAGTTTGCTTGCTGGTCAAAACACCGCTGCAGTTTCATTCTAAATAGGACCAAGACTGTCGTGGTGGGCTTTTTTTGGTGTTTTGGTTTGGTTTTCTTCAGGTTATCTGCCAATATTGGAAAATGAATGTTTCCCCTTCATAGTTAGGATGTAAGCACAGGTAAGTCAGTGTCCAACAGCAGTTTGCCATGCATAGCCCGACTGGCAAAAAAAAATTGGTAGTAAGTGAACTGAAGAACAGCTCCAAAATGTAACTTTTTGTAGACAGGTAAGTGAATTGCATGTTTGTATGCCAGGGAGCTGAGGGTGAGAGCAAAGCAGGCAGGGGCAGGACACTCCCATGGCACCTGAGCAAGGTGAGCAAGTCAGGTCCTGTGTCAGCAAAGAGGATCAGGCCAGATCACTAGGACATAGTAATGTCATGTAGGGACATGACTCACAAGCCTCACAGCATGTGCCTAAGGTTATGTTAACAATAGCAAAATGGAGCCTCACCAAGCTTTCAAAGGGAAGAATTCAGGTGGAAGTTTTCTAAGGTAAGGGAACAAGTAAAAAATAAAATACTAAAGGTCACTGTTTATTATAAGAAAGCCACAGTGAATGTTGCAACCTAATAGTCGTGTTTGTGACACTCCCTAAACTCTGCAAAACTTTGAGAAAGAAAACTCCCTGGCCTGAAAATATACACCATTACTTCTAGCAAAGAGTAGAGGTTCATTCAGAGATTATTTGGAAGGTTATTTAGAGGTTTGTTTGTTGAGGTTGAAGAATCTTGCAGATACTTTTGGGAAGACACTGCTATGTCTACTTGTAAAATATTTAAAATAATCCACTGTCAATAGAAAATCTGTCACTCAGACTAACAGTCGCTCACAAATTGATAGCATAGTTTCCCTAACAGTTTCAAATGTGAGGCATAACTAAAAGGATTCATACTGCAGATTTTTTTGCTCATTGGGCAATAGATACTGTAGATACTATCTCCTACTGCAGTCTACTGGATGGGAGCAGAACTGTTTGCTACCCACCTAAGTCTGCAAGGACAATGGTATTAACTATTTCTGACTGTTTGGTTTCCAGCAGAGCAATTATGTGCCTTACAGTAATTCTTAGACTGTGTCCAGAGACTGAAGGAGTTTGAACCACTATTTAGAAACCAAGCCTAAAGCAAGGAAACTGAGTTCAATCCCTTGCTACTCTACATTAGGGACAAAGCATATCAGATGAGTTCCTCAATGATATTCAGAGTTCAAGATAAGCAGAGCACATGGGAAGGTCATGCAAAAAAACTATCTGTGCAGGTGGGGGGTAAGGTGGAGAAACTTCCATTTATTTCACATGATTTTGCCATTTTAGACAGAACAAAAAATGCACAGGATGAGACTACATGCCTCCAACTGAGTGGATTAAAAGATTCTCCTTCCACTTCCTTCGTAGCTTTTGAACCCCAAAGCTTCACAACACTCACTAGGACTGCTGTCAGTTACATAGTGTTGCTGTGTCAGTGTAGTCTTTTCACTTCAAATACCAGCAGTTCATCCATAGGTGACCGAAGCATATCCACCCTTCATATGGCATTTTCCTTATTAATTTTCATGCTCACTCAAATATGCTTTCTTTAGTGATGACTACAGCTGTGTGAGGACATATTCTTTCATTCTGCCCAGCGCTTTGTGATTTCACTGTTTCACATTTCAGAACACCTCCCAGAAAATACAGGAAATTGAATCAGACCAACCCTGCCCTCAGGTTTCTCTTGGCATGCAACATCTGTGCCTATTTCCAAACTAAGTATCCAGTACTGAACACCATAGTTCCAGCAAGCCAACTAAGATCCACAGTGTGCTACTCTTTACAGAGACTGTTCCCCAATCACTGTTCCAGGAAAAAAAAGGACATTCTAACTGTACAAATTCCTGAAAGATGGCTCATTTTCAGTATAATGTTCATGCCAAAGTGAAATCTATCTGTTAGGAAGTAGGCTGCCTTGGCTTATTGACTTATTTGGTGTTTTGGTTAAAACAAGACCGATTCTCTGTTAGTGAATCACCGTTTCAGCTAGGTTCTTCTAAGTAACTTCATTTTTCTGAAGTTGGCTGCATGTTTTATGGACAGTGTTTGCTCCAGAGCTGTTAACGCCCAATACTTAGAGTTTTACTGAGCTAACAGTAGGAATGGTATGCAGAAAAGGCCCAGGTTTATCTTTTATTGCTACAGCAGCCAAGGTCACTGATAAATTTTGTATGCCACATAGAGTGAGAGGGTAGCACTTGCAGGGAGGGGAAGACAGAACAGGTAACCCAAACTGACCAACGAGGTATTCTATGCCATACACAGTTTAACAGCTAGGAGGTCATGAGGGTCTCGTTCTCTTGGTCCGTGGCTGGTGTCTGAAGAGGACCCTGCCTGTTATCCTGATTCCAGTCTGTGCATCCCTGAATCCATTTCCTGTCTACTGTGTTGTCCAGTCCAGAACTTCCTGTCTGCCCTTCAGCCACTGGTGCAAGGCCAGACCCCACTGTGGTGACTTGCCAAAGCAGCTGCACTACTCTGGGAAATTCAATATTGGTTTTGTATATTTTGCATTATTATCTCTCATTATTAATATTATTAGTAAAGCTTTTTTCACTTTCCAACTTGTAAGTCTCTCTCCCTTTTCCTCCTATTCCCTTTCCTGAGTGGGGAGGGCAGGGGTTAATAGAGAGCATCTGCCACACTTAACTGTTGCCCTGCAATAAATTGTGACATTTGGTATACTGCTTCTTATGGAACTTGTTTAGAATCTGCTTATCTAGAATTCACTAAGCATAGGTAAGTTTGCTAAGCATAACTTCTCCAAGCTGTGAACCTTTGAACTTTCTGCTTCGTTAAATAAAAAGGGCCACAGAGTCTTCAAGCTAGAAGACAAGGGGAGCTGCATCCTTGGAGATGAGTAAAGAAGCAGAACAGCATCTAAGAGAAGAATGTTTTGGCTGTTACCAAGAACTTACTTTCTCCAGCTGCAGGTGCAAAATAGCAACTGAAGGTGAAAACTTTGACAGTCCACCTGATGAAAACGAAGAGATCTAATGAAGAATGGGGAGACCCCAGACTCGAATTTTGCAATTGTCCTAGAGTGCTACATGTGGGGTGGAAACTTGGATTGTGGGGGTATAATTGTCCAATTTTTTTTTTTTTTCTGCTGAGGGCCACTCTTCAGGAGGCACCCAACTTGAGCTGCTCTATGCCATACCTTGCAAATAAATTATTTAAGAAGAATTTCTGGAATTCATGCCAGAGTCTGTGCTATGGGAAACCTAGGGAAAATGAACTTTTTGAAGATATCTGTGCTGCAGTTGCTCTCTTATTGTACCACATATTTACACATTCAGGTGTGTGTGCACCTGTGTGTGTATGGATGTGTGTATGTGTGGGGGTGTGCACACACGTGTGTATGTGTCTACATGTGAGTGCATGTATGTTGGTGCACAAGCTTGTCAGTGTATGTGGACACATACAACAGACAGCTGCTAGAAAGGCTCCCACACAGAAGTCAGAACTGCAAGTTATCGCTGGCAATCACCTTCCCCTGGCAGACTCTTCAGAGTCTCACAAGCACTAGTGCTCTGCAGTTAAGCTACAAGATATCCCTCACCAAGCTTGTCATATAGCAAAAGAAGGGAAATGCGTGAGTTCACATGTGTGTGTGTGTGTGTGTCAGGGTACATATGCAGAAGCATGTACAAGTATGTTGGTCTATATATGTGTGTGGAGGTGCATAAACATAAACTTACATATGGGTGCATTTTTTTGGTACAAGTGTGGATGCATGTGCACACATCTGCAAGTATGTGGGTGCATGCTTATAGATGTTTTGATATGTGCACACAGGTCTGTATGACTCTGGACACACTTGTGCTTGTATGTGGGTGTTTGTGTATACGCATGTGCATTTGTGCAGACATGCCTGCTAGAGAAGTGGGTGCATGTGTATACACATGTGCATGTATGTAGCCATATGAGCACTGGTGTATGCATGCATGTGAATACGTGTGCACACTCGTCTGTGTGTTTTGATGCATGTGTATACACCAATATGTGTTTGTGCACATCAAGAGAAGCACTCTGGGAGCATGCTGTGTGCATGTGTATACAGATGTGGCTGTGTGGAAAAGTGTATGAAGAGTGTATGTGGTTGTGTGTATTTACGTGTTTTGCTCTGTATACACCTGTGCTTCCTGTGTCTGAACACTTGTGTGTGAAAGTGGATATCTGTTTATACTAGTCGAGCGTGTGCAATTGTGCAGACATGCTTGTGCATGGGTATACAAGTATGCACACAGGTGTTTATGTGCACATGCTTGTTTGGGAAAGTAAGTCTGTGTGTATGCACCTATGGGTATGTATTCATGTCTGTGTGTTTGGAAAGAGGTTTTCATGTGTGCAGCTGTGTGTGAAAATGTTTGTGCCTGTATATGGGTATGTGTGTATAAACGTGCAGCTGATTCTGTACAAGTCTGCATGTGTCTGGGAATGAGCATCTGTGTATGTGGGTAGGTGTATACACATTTAAGTGTTTGTGCACATGTGATGGTCTGTGCTCACAAGCATTTTCCTATGAGTGTGTGTGTGTGTATACACATGTCCGTGGAAACAGGTCTGTACACAGGCATGTGGGGTTGTGTATGAATGTGCAGATGTGTGTGCATGTGTGTTGGTGCACAAGCTTGTCTGTGTATGTGGACACACAAGGGACAGCTGCCAGTGAGGCTCGCATGCAGAACAGCAAGTTGTTGCTGGCAATCACCTTCCCTTGGCAGACTCTTCACAGTCACATGAACGCTAATGCTATGCAGTTAAGCTACAAGATATCCCTCACCAAGCTGACCATACAGCAAAAGAATGGAAAAGCATGAGTTGACATGTGTGTGTATCAGGGCACAAGTGCACAAATGTGTGCATGTATGTTGGGGTACAGATGTGGGGCAGGTGAGCACAAGTAGACACGGACATCTGTATACACACAACCACATAGAGGCAAGTCAAAACACATGCACTTGTGTGTACACACCCACAACCGTGTGCACACTCTCCCACATACATGCTTACGCATTTGCACATGCAATCCCACATATAAGCACAAGCATGCCCGTGTCCACACGTTACAGTTTTCTTTAAGTAAAAATAAAATTTTCTTCATGGAAGAGGCTCTTGAATCAAAACTGTGAAACCCCCAGATTTTAAAAAGTCCTCAGATCAACTTATCTTTCAAACTAAATCACAGCTATGACAGAGCCTGAAACCTGTGTAATCATGTAAAGTTACATTTCCCAAACCAATAGAGATGCACAGCGTACCTACCTACAATACCACCTATTATAATATAAACTGGTAATTATTAGTTTATAACAGTATATCAATACGTTCACAAAAGAAAATGAACCTGCTAATTATGACAGAAGACTACAATAATTTTCTAATGTAATATCCATTCACAGTGGTCAGAAAACACATAAAAGAACTTGGAGATCTGGAAATTGAAGAGGCCAGATACACAGGAAAACATAGTTGTTTAAGGAACGGAGGCATTACATCATCTCCATTCTCAGTGCTACACTCCTACAAATATGTGATACGAAGGGAGTAGTTTTATCTACAGTAATCTCCTCTGGACTGCAGAGTTTCAACAGTCCTTTAAGTGCTGACAAATTGCCAGATAAGAGGAAGAATGGGTCCTACTAGCATAGATGCGTTATAAAGGAACTCATTCTAGATGTTGATATTTCTATTTAAACCAGAAAACATAACTCAAAACATGAAAGTTGAGGCAAGCAAATGGAGTTCCAAGATGCTGCAAAAATCATAATCTACATTTTGCAACAAGTCTATATAACATTCTCATCCGGTAAGCCTGCCATGCCATGAAAAAATATAACATCATCTGTTTGCTTGTATCTCAAAAGCAGTCTGTAGTAACAGCAGCTTTTACGGGATTCATAGCCTGCAATCACATGAGTATACAGACTAGCCTCTCTCTCTTTCACAAACACACACAAAAATCTAAGTATTTACTTTACACACACTTGAAAACCCACGACGGATACCAAGCCGTGTACAGAGCTGACACTCGTCCTGGTAATGGACGTGAGGCTGCGTGTCACGAGTGTCGTCTTTTTTTACGCGGCGTAGATTTTGTGCATCTCCACGTGTAACTGTAACACCACTTCCTGTGCTCTCATCCTCTCCACCCACTCTGCTCTTTTATCTACGGCAGTAATGCATTAACCCTCACTCCCACCACCCTCCCAGCGCTTACACCCTTTCCTCCAGCAAGGATAAGCCCTGCTTAAGAAACAGCATCCGGTGCACACGCACATACCATAGAACTTCGTGCTAGCCCTAATGAAGATAATAATTAGGTTAAAACGAGACCAATCGAGCCCGTCCGCTTGACCTCACTCTCTTCCTCCCTCAGCCCCAATTTGTTGCGGGAGAGTTCTGGCTGGGAGTGAGGAACGGGAAGGGCGAAGCGGCAGCCCGCAGTGAACTACGCAGACACAGAAGAACATGGCCTGTCGCTGCCCCTTACCCCAGTTCCCGTGGAACCGCCGGAGCCCACTGCCTGCAGAAGCACCAGGAAAGCCGGCAGTCGAGGACCCGTGTTCAACATCTGCCCAGGACCTGCTGTCGGAGGCTGGGTCCCTCTCCCACTCACCTAGTGAGAAAACAGTGATCACCGGTGCTCAGGCAGGGCAGGCAAAACTGGACTGAAGTGAGCAACAGCACAAGCAAGAAGCGAGACGGTGACTGCTCCTTCACCCTGCGAGAGCCACGATTGCCACCCGCTCCCCCCTCGGCTGCCAGTGGCAGAGGGTGGGTGCAGGACAGGCAAGGAGGCGCGCGGAGCGGAGGCGAGAAAGGAGGTGGTGACTAATAAGCGGAAGAAGGGCCGGTTGGGCTATGTGATTGGCAGGGAGCTTGGGGCAGGACCAAAGGGAGGCCCTGCGGGACCCTGTCGGGAGAGGAGGTGTCAGATGTTGCAGCATGCTGAGTCACAGCAGAACGCGGGCTTTTCGCGGCCTCAGCAGTCCCAAGGAAGGGGCCTCCAGGGATGTAAACGTGTGGGGGATAAGCTGCAAGGAAATCGAAAGAAGTAAAAATAGTGAGTGACAAGTCACGTTTATCTGTGCCTCGGCAAACTGAAATAATTTCAGTTTACCACAATGGGTAGGTAGCTTTTGAATTAAATACATTCAGCTTCTGTACATGCAACAGGGCTTCTTTGTAGCAGCTTTTCTTATCCAGTATTCCTATTTCTCATTCGTTTTACTTTTATCTATTTCTTAACAGATTTAAATGATGGCAAAGCACTATTACCTTAAATAGGGGTCTGCTCTGGACACCTGGCTATCTCCAGTGTGATTTTGTGTTGTTCTGTTTTGGTGTATCTTTCTGAATTAGTTCAGTTTCTCAAGTTGCTTAAGTCAAGCAGTTTTAATATAGTCAAGCAAATATCTTTGTTGTCTTGAAACAGAATTATTCTGCTTGTTGGAGTTTAATTTTTCAAGATATTCAGAGCACAAATGTATCGGGTGCAAAATGTCCATAAGATTAGCAGGTACCCACGTTTTTCAGGAAAAGTTAAATTTGTAATCAAGTAACCATGGGCACACCCCACTCATATTTTCTAGAAGTGTCTGAGCATCTTTTACAAGTCCAAAAGAAATTGACACCTGCATACTCAAAGTATGACATTTCGAGCAATTCAATGTCTTTCCAATTTATTTTTAATACATATTGGCTGGTAAGAGCAAAATGAGTAGTACTGCCATGGCATATAGTTGAGATAGCCTTGCTGCGTAAGCTTGTTAGGGCATCCTTCACTTAGAAAAACGGGTCAAGAGGCTATTTGGTACGAGTATCTGCAGGAAGTGACAGGTCTGCTCCACATGCAGATTTTCAGATCTCTCAGTTTTAATTTCTCTCCTTCTGATGTCTCACCTCTTTTTTTCTTACTTTGCACATCTATGACTACTGGCTTTGTCCTTTAGAATCACATTGGGCGAGGAATATGGGTCTCCTGATACCATCCAAGATGCAAGAAGATGGATGGCATCCCGAGTATGAAGGACATTGCTTAAAAGCTTCACAGCATGTCCCTAAGGTTAACAGTAGCAAAATGGAGCCTAGCAGGTAAGGGAACAAGTCAAAAATAAAATACTGAAGGTCACTGTATAGTAGAAAAAGCCACAGTGAATTTTGCACAAAGTGGTTGTGTTTGTAACACTTCCTAGACTGCAAAACTTTGAGAAAGAAAACTCTCTGGCCTCAAAATACACACCAACATCAGAGATTACTTGGAAGGTTATTTAGAGATCTGTTTGTTGAGATTGAGTAATCTGGCAGACACTTTTGGGAAGACACTGTTATGTCCACTAATAAAATATTTAAAATAATCCACTGTCAATAGAAAACCTGTCACTCAGACTAACAGTGGCACACAAATTGATAGCAAAATTTTCCTTATCAGTTTCAAATGGGAGGCATAACTAAAAGGATTTGTACTACAGATTTTTTTTTTTGCTCATTGGGCAATAGATACTGTAGGTACTATTTCCTACAGGGGTCTACTGGACGGGAGCAGAACTGTTTGTTTGCTACCCACCTAAGTCTGCAAGGACAATGGTATTAACTATTCATGACTATTTGATTTCTAATGTAGCAATTATGTGCCTTAAAATAGTTCTTAGACAGTATCCAGACATTATAGAATCCTAGAGTTGTAGAATCATTTTGGTGGGAAGAGACCCTTAAGATTGTCGAGTCCAAACATAACCTAAATCTAGCACTAAACCATGTCCCTTAGAGGCTCTTTTAACTCTTCCAGGGATGGTGACTCCACCACTTCTCTGGGCAGCCTGTTCCACTGCTTCACAACCCTTTCTGTGAAGAAATGTTTCATAATGTCCGATCTGAACCATCCCTGGCACAACTTGAGCCCATTTCCTCTGATCCTATCACTTGCTACTTGGGAGAAGAGACCAACACCCTCTATGCTACAACCTTCTTTCAGACAGTTATAGACAGCGATAAGGTCTCCCATGAGCCTCCTTTTCTCCAGGCTAGACAGCCCCAGCTCCCTCAGCTGCTCCTCATAAGACTTGTGCTCCAGACCCCTCACCAGCCTCGTAGCCCTCCTCTGAACTCTCTACAGCACCTCAATGTCTTTCCTGTAGTGAAGGGCCCAAAACTGAACACAGTATTCTAGGTGGGGCCTCAGCAGCACCGAGTACAGGGGGACAATTGTTTCCCTAGTCCTACTGGCCACACTATTCTTGATAGAAGCCAGGATGCTGTTGGCCTTTTTGTCCACCTGCGCACACTGCTGGCTCATATTCAGCCAGCTGTCAATCAGCACCCCTAGATGCTTTTCCTCCAGGCAGCTTTCCAGCCACTCTTCCCCAAGCCTGTAGCGTTGCATGGGGTTGTTGTGACCCAAGTGCAGGACCCAGTACTTGGCCTTTTTGAACCTCATACAATTAGCGTCAGCCCAATGATTCAACGACTCCAGATCCCTCTGTAGAGCCTTCCTACCCTCAGGCAGATCAACACTCCCATCTAAGTTGGTGTTGTCTGCAAATGTATGGAGGGTGCATTCAATCCCCTCATCCAGATCATTGATAAAGACATTAAAGAGAACTATCCACAATACTGAGCTCTGGGGAACACCACTCATGACTGGCCACCAACTGGATTTGACTCACCACAACTCTTTGGGCCCAGCCATCCAGTGAGTTCTTTACCCAGCAAAGAGTATACCCATCCAGGCCATGAGCTGCCAGCTTCTCCAGGAGAATGCTATGGGAAACAATGTCAAAGGCTTTACTAAAGTCTAGGTAGACAGCATCCACAGCCTTTCCCTCATCTACTAAGCAGGTCACCTTGTCATAGAAGGAGATCAGGTTGGTCAAGCAGGACCTGCCTTTCATAAACCTATGCTGACTGGGCCTGATCACTTGTTTGTCTTGTATGTGCTGTGTGATGGCACTCAAGATGATCTGTTCCATGACCTTCCCTGGCACTGAGGTCAGGCTGACAAGTCTGTAATTTTCCGGATCATCCTTCCAACCCTTCTTGTAGATGGGTATCATGTTCGCCAACTTCCAGTCAACTAGGACCTGCCCGGTTATTCAGAATTGCTGATAAATAGTTGAAAGTGGCTTAGTGATCGCTTCCACCAGCTTCCTGAGTGTCCTTGGATGGATCCCATCTGGTCCCATAGACTTGTGTGTGTCTAAGTGGTGAAGCAAGTCACCAACCATTTCCCTTTGGATTATTGGTGTTTCATTCTGCTGTGGGAACGGCATGATGTGTGGTTCTAGCTAAACGGCCTTGGACGGGTTATAGAGAAGTATGTTTTTTATGAGTGTAAGGAGTGATAGCCCAGACCAGTGAGAATTATATCTTGGGTCAGAAAACCGCCTCGTATGCGTGATGTGTGAATGAGTGGGTCAGAACACTGCCCGCAAGATATGCATGGGAACATGACTGAAAACAGTCACAACATGAGTGTGGTGTGTTTGGAATAACATTTTTTGAAAAAACATCCTGTCTAACCTCTTATTCCAGGCCCTTATCTGTAAACCTGTAAATTGAGAACTGATAATAAAAGTCAGCTCTGCCTAGCTCTGCTCTCGCTGCTAACAAGAACTCTGTGCCTGCGCGTCTCTGTCTGCGTCTGTATGCGTCACTCCTCATCACTGCAAATGGTGCCCTGTGTGGGTGTGTGACCCCTGTGAGGCTCCTCATCGAGCAGTGTGTGTGGCAGCGACCACACAATCCAACGGGTGAGTACATTTTTGTGGCCACACAATCCCTGGGTGTAACAGGTACAAGCAGTCCTCATTGAACTAGTGAACTGTGGGGTTGCATTAGTAATGGGACAAGCTACTTCTCCTGTACATAAGCTGTATCTGCAAGTTTTACAATACATATTTGATGCTTCTGTGTATTGCCTTTCTGAAAATCAAGCAGCTTGTCAGTTTTATTGGTTGTTGTTACAGTTGTTTCTTTGTGGTATTGTTTGTGTAAGTGCACTGTAAGCCTTCTCCCTCCTTCTCCCACTCATGCTGCAAGCCGCTCCGTGTTTCCCCCTCCTCCACCCCTCTTCTCATGGTTTTTACTTATGAGATGGGGTCAGAAACATCTCCTTTCAGTCATGTTCCTAAGAAATCAGTATTAGGATGTGTTTTGAAACATAGGAAAGCACTTGGAAACATGAGGAAGGAGGATCTTGTGAAATATTGTAATCAATGGTGGCTGCTGTGTAAGTTAGATGATTGGTAAAAGTGGCTGGAGAATAGAACCTTGAAGTATAGTACTTTCTTGCAATTAATGTTGTTTTTAAAGCAAGAAGAGCAAGACAAAAATACATCTCTGCAAGATATCATTAAGTCATTGCCGAGAGTTTTACAGGTGGAACGGTTTGAACTTCAACAAGCTGATAGTGAATTAACTGATAACAACCAAGTCACAGAAAACTTGCGGAACGATCTGCAAGATACTTTTCTTTATTAACCTGTTTTCTTTGTAGGCATCTGTTTAAACATACTACAGTTTCAATAAGTCTTTGCCTGTTATATGGTACAGTAAGTTCACAGACTGTTAAATCACAAGAATCCATTGACTCAAACTGTACATTTTGTGAGGGTACAGTAGAACATGAGTAATTTAGTTCTTTACTGTATGAATGCGATTATAAGATTTTATGTGATAGCTGTTACTTTTCTTTCTAGTATGCTAGCTGTATTCCAGCATCTAGACTTCAGCAACTCTGTGATAGGCTGTGTCTCATCTCAGTGTACTAAATTTGGCTCTTTTGTATGCATACCGGATAAAGAACCCTGTTTTTGGGATAACAGTTGCAACACCCCAGATGAGATGCTAATAAAAGCCTTGCCCAGTCCAGCTTACTAAAGAACAGCAGGGGGGCAGGTGCCGACCTGGGCTGCAGCGCGCACTGACCTATTTTGTCAAGGAGACCCAGCGGTACCTCTACCTGGCTGAGCAGTAAGCGGCTCAAAGGTGCAATGCTAAAATCGAGATATTGTCTTGAATAAGTGTAATTGTAATTTGCATATTTGAACTTGGTGTTTGGTTTGCTTCTCTGAACTCAATATTTTAGTCTGCACATATATATTTGGTACCAAAAGAATTTTGTTTGGGGAAATAATTACAAACAGGAACCGGTTCCACTACTAAAGTACCACCTTGCTCCCCCGTAGGATGCATCCTTACACATTAGAGTAACTTTGTGGGGGAATCCTCTGATAAAAGAAAGTTTGAAAGAATATTGTATTCACTTGTGGCTTGAATGTGGGATTTTGGGTTATAGTGCTGTATTGCAATTAATGTCGTTCTGCAGAACTTTGGAAAAAATGGGATGAAGTACAGTACTGTAAGTTAATTTGCTCTTATTGTTAT
>VWYH01010258.1:0-12964 GCA_013399365.1 Pampusana beccarii | reverse complement strand
AAAAAAAAAAAAAAAAAAAAAAAAAAAAAAAAAAAAAGAAAAAAAAAATTAGAAAAACCTGGCTGCCCACTGCTTAAGCGGCGAAAGGGGGGCTGTATTCACCTCCTGCTGCAGTGATGTTGCTGCTGGAGAATTGTAGTATTGAATGAAGGGGTCTGAGGCTGAAATTTAAAGGCATCCCCAGCGGATCCATAGTTCTAATGAAGCTGTGAAATTAACCAAAAATCTTTTAATAGACTTATTCTGTGGTAACTAGTTGCAAGAGACTTATTAGTAAATTCACCATGCTAGTTTTTGAGGTCCTGGGGAAGAAGAGAAGGACAGACGGAAGGACGGACGGACGGACAGACGGAAGGAAGAAAGGAAGGAAGAAAGAAAGGAAGGAAGGAAGGAAGGAAGGAAGGAAGGAAGGAAGGAAGGAAGGAAGGAAGGAAGGAAGAAGGGAAGGAAGGAAGGACGGACCTGCTTGGAGAGCGATACCTCGTAGCTGAACTGCAGAGCGTTAGTGTTCGTGCCACCGTGAAGAGCATGCAGAGGGATGTTGGTTGCCGGCGACAATACTCCGTTCTGACTTCTTCTCCATGGAACACTTGCTGGCAGCTCCCCCTTGTGGATCCACACGCACGGACAGGTTTTGCGCATGCCCAGACACATGCACATACACCTAAAAGTCTTGAGCGCACAAGCCTGTCTCCACACGCACTCCGACTTCTCTAGTAGGCGGGTGCGCACAAGCATACATGTGCGTGTACACTGACACCTACATACAAGCACAAGTCTTCCTACTGTCATACACCAGTGTCAGCATGTAGCCGAGCCTCTATAAAAGTGCATCCATATACATGCAAAATGTGCAAACTTCTAAAGAAACACATCTGTATGTCTGAGGCCATGTACAGACCCCCACATGTGTCTACTTTCCTACACACAGGTATCTATTCACATGCACATGCTGGCACTTGTTTGCGACCACTTGCCATTCTGCATTCTGCTGCTTGGGAGCTTTGCTGGCAGCTCCCACTTGTGAGTCCACAAACACGGACAAGTTTGTATGTAAACCTACACACATCGCCCCCAAACGCCTCTGCACACAAGTCTGTCTCCACACACACCCCCACTTCTGTTGACAGGCATGTACAGAAACACCTACATACAAGCGCATCTGTGCTCAAAATCATACAGAATTGTCAGCAGGTAGTGAAACCTGTATAAAAGTGCACCCAGGCATGCGCTGAATCAGGAATTTGTGTCTCTGTCTTTATGTGTGAAAACACAGGTGCCTGCTTGTGTGTATGAATACATACCTGTGTGTGAGAAAGTAGACACACGTGAGCTGTTCAGGCAGGCTCGGACATTCAGTTGCATTTCTTCAAAAGTCTGCATGTGTGTGCACATGCTCGTGCCTCTATGTAGGTGCATGTTTATACAGGTTAACCTATGTGCTGACAGTAGTGTAGTGTATGTGGGCATGCTTGTCCATGTAATATAGGTGTCTGTGTACAGTCACATGCGCTTGTACGGACCCACCTACTGGAGAAGTTAAGGTGTGCGTGGAGGCAGGCTTGTGTGCACAAGTGTTCCAGGGGGAGGGACGGGAAGGGGATTTTGTCAGGGCAGAGGTTTTGTCATGACAGATAAAGGATAGAAAAGATAAGAACAAAAGGGAAGAGGGAGGTAGATTTCAAACGTTGTCTATGTAGTCTTCATCTGATAGAGACAGGAGCTGCACAATCACACATTTCACGATAGCAATGCCAAGCATCAAAAGCAAGAAACCACAAGTTAACACCATAGTGATATCTAAAAGCAATTTTCACCAATCTGTGAGGACTGGTGAAATTCTGGGAGGGAGCTGAACCAAGGTCCAAGCCTAAAGCTGTCAAACCAGTTCTACGGCTGCATTGCCTGGAAAAGCTCTCCAGTTTGGTACTATAATACAAAGAATAGGAACAGGGGTAACGTTATAATAATGACAAGTTTTATTGCACAATTTTCCCCGAGTAGTGTTACCCAGGAGTTGAAGCAAAGTTTTGAACTATTCAATCAAGGTTACATCATTTTTTCCACGTTGTGTTTCCCACTGATTTATGTGTGGGGTTTGGTTTTTGTTTCTTTATTCTTTGTTTTAACTAATTTTCTAATATTTTCTAAGATTCAAACCAATCATTGCAAATTTAGTTCCAAATATGTATGAAACCTTGTATCAATTCCCAAGCTAAATCAGGTATATTCTGGTTACACACTAGCAAAACAGTGTTAACCCTATAAAACATAAGAACATACAGTTGCCCCACACCATTTCTCTCTTGTAAGGTAAAAGAAAGCTAACATACATAATAAAAATCCTCAAACATATTAAAATAACAACATTACTAAAAGGCAACTTTTACTCCCCCCCTTTTCAAATTCTCATAATAAATACTTTCCAAATTCTCATAATTAGCCAATTTCAACCTTATCTGCCTTTCTCTTGAGAAAGCAAACTGTTCTGCAAGTTTTCTATGATTCGCTTGTTATCAGCTAATTCCTTTTCTGCTTGTTGCCACTTAGAACACTCTGCTGCCAACTCTGTCTGCAACAACTTAATCACCACCTGATCAGTTTCTTTGTCGTTTTGGGCAGCTATCAATGCTGCTCCCAAAACAGCACAGACCACGGCTTTACCTTTTCCGTGCTTAAACCTGTTTTCTTTTGCCGAGTCCCTATTCGCTCAGTTACAGTATCTGGAGACGACCAACATCCAGAGGCCCACTTAAGACCCTCAGGGGTTGGGCAAGCCTTATAATCTTTTAGTAAATTCAATGACAGGGAGCAGTCCAGGTCTGGCTTAACCTGGGATGCCATGACCCACTGCTGGAGAACGTGGCACAGGCTGATCAGTCCTCCTTTAGAGCCTCTGGCTCCTATTCCCCCCACCCTAAACTGCTTCTCAGATTATTCCACTTCTGACACCAAATAAAAACTGTCCCTTCCCAACAGATGGGATGACGGATGAGTTAACTCTGAATGCGACACGCGCCCTGACTCAACAGATGAGATCAGGTGTGAGTTAACTCTGGGTTAAATCTGCGCGGTTATGCGAAGTGAATGACAGACAATCACTCCAGGGGGTCTAATTCAATTGTGAGTTTTACCAAAAGTATGTGTTGGAATACTAGTTACAGTGAATAGTGGCTTGGCAAAAGTATTCTATGATACCACAGAACTTATCAATACATTAACAGCAAAAGTCCTTCTACAAGTGATATATTGACAACCATTAGTAGCTATGATATAAAATTTGACAAGAATCCAACAACAGAGCTTAAGATGCTTGGGGACAGAGCTTAAGAGCTCTTATATGTTCATGAAGGAAAAGAGAGAAAGAGAATGGTAGAGAGAGAACGAAAACTAAGGTATAAGAGAGAGAGTAAGATATCACCACTGCACAGGTTATCGATCCAGCGATGTCCAGTGAAGGGAGGGTGGATGTGTTGAAGACTCCAGTTACGCTGCACTGCATATGCATGCCACACCTGCTGACACGCGGGGGGTCATTTTATAACACAGTTCACTTATATGCGGGCAGTTCGTGTCCTCCCTCCGCTCATTCTTCAAGCTAATTAGGGAGATTCTTCTGGAAATGGGTCTGGGGTCTGCAAACTAGGGGAAAGTTCACAGTGCCAACCACAACTGAGTTGTCTTGCCCATCAGGGGTAGCTGTTGGTTCATGGCTTGCTTCAGGTAGCTGGCTGTCCAGCAGATGAGATCATCTCATTCCAACTAGGCCATGAGGCCTTCACAGCGATTAACAGGATGCTTGATGCCATAACCATCCACCTCTTCTGCTGCCAAACACAATACCTTAGGAAAGATAAGGGAGATGGCTGTCTGCACAACCACCTGCCTTGTCCTTCCAAAGCAACAAAAACCAGTCGTTTAAGGCATAACAAGGTCCTTTGTTCTGCTAATGATGGAGGGGAAGCCAAGGTTCTCACAGGGGTGTGTCTACATTAGCACACAAACTTGTCTGAGTGTGTGGATTCAAGAGAGGGGAGGCACCAGCAAGGCTCCCATGCAGAAGTCAGAATGGCTAGTTGTTGCCAGCAGTCACCATCCCTTAGCACACTCTGCACAGTGGCATGAACACTAATGCTCTGATGTACGGCACGTGAGCACAACTAGACCACGGACACACATACATACACAACCACATAGAAGCGAGTCAAAACACATGCGCCTGTCTGCACTCAGAAGTAGCGGTAGGGGCATAATCCCGCTTACTTGCTCACACATTTACACACATAGTCTCACAGTTAAGCACACATTTGTCCACATGCCAATATGTGTCCGCACGTGCCCGCAGCTCCTTATGCACCTCCTAGAAACAGGCTTCACGCGACTGCACTCAATCACTCTTCCACCCCTTTAGACCCTCAAGTGCAGGCACAGCCACATCCAGTGCCAAAGCATTTCCACACGTGCACGTGTACACTCACACGTGGCATCAAAAACAGTCCTGCAGGTGTACTCCCATACCCACTTGTGTGTACAAGCAAACCTTGACACTGCTCGCACAGTGACATCAATGAAGAGCCCTCTCCGCACACACTGATGTTTGTACAGGCCTCTACCTGTAGGAATTCATGCACGTACATGCACAGTGGTGTTCAGAAAATCCCCCACGTGTAGAGTCTCGCACTTAGACGCACCAGCCTTGTGCAAAGCTGCCCATACATCTGTGCGCACATGCTGTCTCTTACACCACAAATATCTGCCTAAAGAGCTGCTGGGTTTCCGTACAGGCTTAGGTTTTCTGTGAGTGTCAGGAAATAGGTTTAGGATCCAGGTTAGGATGGAGACTTCTGGATAGGCTTTAATTGTTAAGTTTTTGGTTAGAATTAGACTTTGGACTTTTAAGAGTCAGGTTGAGCCAGTTTGGCTTTAGTGTCTCTATAGTTATTTGTGTGTGCAGACAGGCGCAGGTGTTTTCACTTGCTTCTATGTGGTTGTGTGTATAGGCAAGTTCGCGGCCTCGTTCTGCTCACATGCCATACGTCTGTGCCCAACATACATGCACATGCTTCTTCAAATGTAGTACTCTGATACATGCACACGTGTAAACTCACCAGTTTCCGTTCACTTGATATATGACCTGCTTGGAGAGCGATATTGATAGAGGGAACTCACAACTAACACTTTAAGAGTTAACCCCATAATGAGTGCCTAGTCTAGTGATTAATGTAACCAATTGTGTTAAGAAAAACAGACTCTCACTGAAAGCAAAGGTAAGAAGTTTTATGGCACCCAACTGGTAAGTTTTATGGCACCCAGACAAGATAACGAAGATTTTCAGCAAAAAGGAGGACACCAAACTGGTTTCAATCAACTCGGCAGTCGGGGCTCAACTTAATGGGCCAAAAGGTGAAAAGTTCAGTGATGAAGCTGAAGGAGCCTTCATCCAAAGACCCCCTCTCAGTGACGAAGCTGAAGGAGCCTTCATCCCAAGACCCCCTCCTCAAATCCACCAGGTGGCACTGCGCAGGCGCAACAGGGAGGGGTCAGGGAGGAGTCTATGGAAATGATTTCCTGGGACTAATTTTAATAAGAACCGCCTTCTCGGGGAAAGGTTGTGAATATGTATAGGCGTTCCTGGGGGTACTATGAATATGTAACACTTTACTGTATTTAAGCACACCTTCTATTGTTAGAAGTTACACGTGAAATTAAGGGATGACCCATCACGTGTCCGACGTCGAATAAACATACCTGCTTTATAACCTTGCGAGTTGTAAAGTTTTATGACTTTATAGGTTGTAAAGTTGTTTCCGCACATCAATACCTTGTAGCTGAACTGCAGAGCGTTAGTGTTCGTGCCACCGTGAAGAGCATGCAGAGGGACAGTGATTGCCAGCGACAACACTCTGTTCTGACTTCTTCTCCGTGGAATGCACCTCTCCCTTGTGGATCCACACGCACGGACAGGTTTGTGCGCATACCCAGACACACACACATGCACACCTAAAAGCCTTGTACACGCAAGCCTGTCTCCACGCGCATGCCAACCTCTCTAGTAGGCAGGTACGCACAAGCACACATGCACATGTCCACCAACACCTACATACAAAAGCACAAGTCTTCCTACTGTCATACACCAGTGTCAGCATGTAGCCGAGCCTCTATAAAAGTGCATCCATATACATGCAAAATGTGCAAACTTCTAAAGAAACGCATCCGTATGTCCGAGGCCATGTACAGACCCCCAAATGTGTCTACTTTCCCACACACAGGTATCTATTCACACGCATATGCTGGTGCTTGTTTGCACACATAGAGTCATGAGCTCCTCTTTCAACACATGCCTATTTGCATGCACTCAAGCATCCACTCTCACGCGGCTGCAGGAAATGTGTATCCAGATGCGCCTGCACAAACATGTCCGCTAACAGGCAGATTCGAACACACATACAACGGAACGGCCGCTCGGGGAAATGGTATGAACTGACACTCAGCTAAGTGGAAGCACAGACTTCTACTTACAAAGAGCCAAGCACACACACACATGTTTCCACAGGCACATGCACACGTCTATACCTCTGCCAGTTATCTTTGGAAACCTTTACTAGCTGACCTCCTCTTACATTGTCACCTTAGGGCATAGAAAAGATTTTATGTTACAGCACAGAGGAGATGTAGATTTCCTGGAGATTTCAAAAGCCTGAACAAGGCAACCTCATAGTTTAAACAGCACAATCCAACCCAAACTCCGCATATTACTTACAAAGCTTAAACCTGCTTTGGGCTCTAACCCTTAATCCTACACCTAGACCCTACACTTACCCCAACACCATGCCTTGAACGCAACCCCAGCCTTTTAGACTAGTTCTTTTAGTGAACCTCAGCCCCTCTTTCTGCAGATATTCTGGTGTAAGACAGAACATGTGTGTGTAGATCTAGGGGCATTTTTGCTCACGAATGTGCGGCTCTGCGGGTGCCTTCGAGAGCAAGGGATATTTGTGCACATGACTGTGCATGTACCTGGGTAAATTTCTACAGGGAATGGTACGTGGAAGTGTCAGTGTGTGTGGCTGGATGTCTGCATGATGTCACTGCAGGAGAAGTAATGTCGGAGATTGATTGTATACTCGAGTGGGTATGGGAGTACACTTATTGGAGGGCTTTTATTGCCCAAGTGTGACTGTGTATGCAGGTGTGGAAACACTTTCTCGTGTATGTGGCTGTGTCTGCACAAAGACTCTGTCGGGGCTCTGTTGGGTTTTGTTGGACTCTGTCAGGTCCTGTCAAGCGTTGTTGGGCAGCTTTGGGTTTTATTGGGCTTTTTTGATCCCTGTCAGGCTTTGTCGGTCTCCGTCGGGATTTATTGGGCTTTTTTGATCCTTGTCAGGCTTTGTCGGTCTCTGTGTGGGTTTGTCGGGATCTGTTGGTCTCTCTTGGGCTCTGTCAGGATTTATCTGGCTCCNCTTTTTTGATCCTTGTCAGGCTTTGTCGGTCTCCATCGGGCTTTGACTGCTTCTGTCAGGTCCTGTGGGGCTCTGTTGGACTCTGTAAGCCCCTTTCAGGCTTTGTCGGTCTCTGTAGGGCTCTGTCAGTCCCTGTCAGGTTTTGTCAGGCTCTTTCAGGCCCTGTCAGTCTCTGTCAGGTTTTGTCGGTCTCTGTGTGGGTTTGTCGGGATCTGTTGGTCTCTCTTGGGCTCTGTCAGGCTCTGTCAAGCTCCTTTGGGCTCTTTCTGCCCTACCAAGCTTTTTCAGGCTCTGTAAAGCCCTGTCATACACTATCAGGCTTTGTCAGGTTCTCTCAGGCTCTGTCAGGCTCTGTCTGGCTTTGTCAGGACCTCTCAGGCTCTGTCAGGCTCTGTCAGGCTTTGTCACACTTTGTCGGCCTCTGTCAGTCCCTCCCAGACCCTATCATTCGTTGTCAGGTGCTGTCGGGATTTGTCGGGCCCTGTTGAGTTCTGTCAGGCTCTGTCAGGCCCCGTTGGGCTCTGTCGGGCTTTGTTGGGCTCTTTCATGCCCTGGCGGGCACTGTCACACCCTGGCAGACTCTCAGTTTCTTGTAGGGTCTGTTAGGTCCTGTCATGCTCTGTCACGCCGTATTGGGCTCTTTCAGGCCCTGTCATGCTCTTTCAGGCTCTGTCATGCTTTATCTGGCACTGTTGGGCCTTGTTGAGCTTTGTTTGGTACTGTCAGGCTTAGCTGGGCTCTGTCGATTCCTGTCAGGTTCTGTTGGGCTCTTCCAAGCTCTGGCTCTGTTGGGCTCTGTTGAGATCTGTAACATTCTGTCAAGCTGTGTCAAGCCCTGTCAGGCTCTGTAATGCTTTGTTGAGCTCTTTTAGTCTCTGTCAAACTTTGTCCACCTCTGTCAGGTCCTGCCAGGCTCTACCATTCACTATCGTTTGCTGTCAGGATTTGTCGAACCCTGTCGAGCTCTGTTGGGCTCTGGCAGGCCTTGTCATGCTCTGTCAGGCCCTGGTGGGCTCTGTCAAGTTTGTCGAGCTCTGTCAGGCTCTGCTGGGTTTTCTTGGGCTCTGTTGGGCTCTTTTGATCCCTGTTGGGCTCTGTCAGGCTTTGTCGCGCTTTGTCGGCCTCTGTCAGGCCCTGCCCAACTCTGTCGTTTGCTGTCAGGTGCTGTCGGGATTTGCCGGACCCTGTCGAGTTCTGTCACACTCTGTCAGACCCTGTTGGGCTCTGTCAGGCTTTGTCGGGCCCTGTGAGGCTGTGTTGGGCTCTTTCAGGTTTTCTCAGATTCTGTTGGGCTCTGTCAAGCTTTGTCAAGGTCTGTCGTGCTCTGTCGGGTTTTGTTCAGCTCTGTTAGGCCCTGTCAAGTGTTGTTGGACAGTGTTGGGCTTTTTTGATCCCTGTTGGGCTTTTTCAGTCTCCGTTGGGCTTTGACAGCTTCTGTCAGGACCTGTGAGGCCCTATTGGGCTCTACAAGCCCCTTTGAGGTTTTGTCGGTCTCTGTCATGATCTGTCAGGCTCTATTGGGCTTTCTCAAGCTCTGCCAATTCCTGTCAGGTTTTGTCAGGCTCTTTCAGGACCTGTCAGTCTTTGTCAGGCTTTATTGGTCTCTCTGAGCTCTGGTGGGCTCTGTCAGTCCCTGACGGGCTCTGTCGTGCTATGTCAGGATCTGTCAAGCCCTGTCGGGCTTTGTTGGGCCCTGTCGTGCTCTGTCAGGCCCTGTCAGGTTCTATCGGGATCTGTTGGGCTTTCTCAGGCTTTGTTGGGCTCTGTTGTGATCGGTTGGGCCAAATCAGGCTTTGTCTGGCTTTTTTGGTGCATGTAGGGCACTGTCAATCTGTGTGATGCCCTGTTGACCTCTGTCAGGCCTTGTCAAGCTCTGTCCAGGTCTTTTAGGCTGTGACAGGCTGAGCTCAACAAAACCTGGCAGAGCCCGCCAGGGACTGAAAGAGCATGACAGGGCTTTACAGAGCCTGAAAAAGCCTGGTAGGGCAGAAGGAGCCTAAAGGAGCTTGACAGAGCTCGACAGAGCCCGACAAAGCCTGACAAGGCCCAACAGAGCATGGCAGAGCCCAACAAGGCCCAACAGAGCCCAACAGAGCCTGACAGGTATTGACAGAGCCAGCCAGGACCTGACAGTGCCTGAGAAAGCCCAACAGATCCCGATAGAACCCGACAGGGCCTGACAGAGCACGACAGAGACTGACAGATCTCCACAAAGCCATACAGAGCCAGACAAAACTCGACAGGGCCTGACAGAAGCCAACAGAGCCCACCTGGGACTGACAGAGCACGACAGGACCTGCCACAGCCCAACAGATGTCGAAAGGGTTCGTCAGATTTTGGCAGTGTCTGATAGCAAATGGTAGAGATGGGCAGGCCCTGACTCAGGCTGACAAAGTGTGACAGAGACTAAAAGAACTCAACAAAGCATTACAGAGCCTGACGGGACTTGACACAGCTTGACAGAGCGTTACAGATCTCGACAGAGCATGGCAGAGCCCAACAGGGCAAACAGAGCTCAACAAAGCATACAGAGCCAGATAAAGCGTGACAGAGCCCAAAAGAGCATGGCAGGGCCTGAAAGAGCATGACAGAGCCCAACAAAGCCGGACAGAGTCCCACGTTGCCAAAGGGAGGCTGGCAAAGCACGACAGGTCCTGAGAGAGCCGGACAGAGACCGACAAAGCCTGACCAAGCCAGATGGAGCATGACAAAGCCTGACAGAACCCAGCAAACGTGACAGGGATCGACAAAGCCTGACGATTTTCCACAGACCTGGCAAAGCCCTACAGAGCGCGACACAGATAGACAGATCCCAACATGGCTCATAAAAGCCCGACAGTACTTCATAGGACCCAACAAGGACTGACAGGGCCGGACAGAGCCCGTAAAAGCCCGACAGTGCTCGACAAAGCTCAACAGGGGCCGAGAGAGCCCAACAGAAAAAGCCTGACAGTGCTCGACAGGGCCCGACAGAGCCCGACAAATGCAACAGAAACCTACAAAGCCCAAAAGAGCTTGACAGAGCCTGAAAGGGCCTGAATGAGTTGCCAAAGTACAAGAGGGCTCAACAAAGCCTGACAAAGACCGACAGAGCCCGACACAGATAGACAGAGCCTGACAGGGCCCGAAAAAGCTCAACAGAGCTTGACAGAGCATGACAGAGCCTGACAAAGCCTGACAAGGCATGCACGACAGGGCCCAAAAAAGCCTGACAAAGCCCGGAAGAGCCTGACAGAGCCTGAAAGGGCATGACAAAGCCAGACAGAGCCTGACAAAGTTTGCCAGAACCCGACAGAGGCAGACAAGGCCTGACAGAGCATGACAGGGCTTTACAGAGACTTGAAAAGACTGGTAGGGCTGAAAGAGCCCAAAGGAGCATGACAGGGCCCGACAGAGCCCGACAAAGCCTGACAAGGCCTGACAGAGCATGACAGAGCCCAACAAAGCTGGACAGAGTCCCATGTTGCCAAAGGGAGCCTGACAAAGCACGACAGGTCCTGAGAGAGCCAGACAGAGTTGGACAGAGCCTGACAAAGCCTGACAGAGTCCAACAGAGACCGACAAAGCCTGACCAAGCCACATGGAGCATGGCAAAGCCTGACCGAACCCAGCAAACGTGACAGGGATCGACAAAGCCTGACGATTTTCCACAAACCTGGCAAAGCCCTACAGAGCGCGACACAGATAGACAGATCCCAACATGGCTCATAAAAGCCCGACAGTACTTCATAGGACCCAACAAGGACTGACAGGGCCAGACAGAGCCCGTAAAAGCCCGACAGTGCTCAACAAAGCTCAACAGGGCCAAACAGAGCCCGAAAAAGCCCGACAGTGCTTGACAGGGCCCGACAGAGCCTGACAAATGCGACAAAGACCTACAAAGCCCAAAAGAGCTTGACAGAGCCTGAAAGGGCCTGAATGAGCTGGCAAAGCACAAGAGAGTTCAACAAAGCCTGACAAAGACCGACAGAGGCTAACACAGATAGACCGAGCCTGACAGGGCCTGACAAAGCGCAACAGATCATGACAGAGCCCAACAAAGCCTGACAGAGCCCAAAAGAGCCTGACAGAGCCTGAAAGGGCCTGACAAAGCCAGACAGTGCTTGACCATGTTTGCCAGAACCCGACAGAGCCAGACAAGGTCTGACAGAGCATGACAGGGCTTTACAAAGCCTTGAAAAGACTGGTAGGGCTGAAAGAGCCCAAAGGAGAATGACAGGGCCCAACAGAACCCGACAAAGCCTGACAAGCCCTGACAGAGCATGATAGAGCCCACAAGGCCCAACAAAGCCCAACAGAGCCTGACAGTGCCTGACAAAGCTCGACAGAGCCTGACAAAGCCTGATAGAGCCCAACAGAGATCGAAAGAGCCCGACAAAGCCCATAAGAGCCCTACAGGACCTGGCAGAGCCAGCCAGGTCCTGACAGAGCCAGAGAAATCCCGGCTGCGCCCAAGAGAGCTCGACAAAGATTGCCAGAACCCAACAGTGCTTGACAGAGCATGGCAGGCCCTGCCAAAGCCCAATGGAGCGCGACAGCGTCTGACAAGGCTCAACAAAGCCCGCAGAGCCCGACAGGGACAGAATGAGCCTGACAAAGCCCGAATAAACCTGACAAAGCCCAACAGAGCCTGACAAAGTTTGCTAGATCACAACAGAGCCTGACAAAGCCTGAAAGAGCATGACAGGGCTTAACAGAGCCTACCAGAAAGTGAGAGAGCCTGTCAGTGCATGACACAGCCCTCCAGATTGCATGTATGTAATGAGTGTGTACAAAACTTTAGAAGTATGCAGCAATAAGTACAGTATGGGCAGGAGTGGGCGCCATGATGTGTAACCAACAGTGCGCATGTGCAGTGATGTTAGCACATAGACATCCACACATGAGTTTTCCAGTGTGTACATCTTTACTTTTTCCCTCATCCCCTAACATGGTTTCCCACCTACTTTTTTTCTCTAGCGCACCTGCTACAAGAAGTGTTTTGCAACAGGTTCAGAGCTGACATTCATTTCTCTGGAGAAGAGGAATCTTGGAGTTTTTCAGGGGAACAGGTAGTAGACATGCTGTTGCTGAACTGGGAGCCCATTCCTGTTGTGCAACGAACCATTTTTATAAACAGAGATGAGATATTTTTCATTTAGAGTTGCAAAGGTCTAGGTGCTAGAACGCCAGCATGCCAGTCATTATATACCAAATCTTATTGCTACATTGACACCCCGACGGCAGTCCTAAAGAGCCAATTCGTCACACATTTGCTTATTGGTTTCACAATAATATGAGTACTATGCATGTTCACTGCGGAGGGGTCTCATGTCTCATGTCACATGTCTCATGCTGGCTTGGCATCTTCAGTCCTGTGGGTGTGCTTTTTAAGTACTACAATGAGCAAAGTTCATCTAAAGGACACCATCTTACAATGTCCAGATATATGTTAAGCAACTCATTGCTCAGGCTTCAAGATGTCTAAAGCGAAAAGAGCAAACTGACCTGAAACTGGTCAATTG
>VWYH01010256.1:0-18735 GCA_013399365.1 Pampusana beccarii | reverse complement strand
ACTTAAATTTGAGAAGAAACTTCTTCTCAGTGAGGGTGACGGAACACTGGAACAGGCTGCCCAGGGAGGTTGTGGAGTCTCCTTCTCTGGAGACATTCAAAACCCACCTGGACACCTTCCTGTGTAACCTCATCTAGGTGTTCCTGCTCCGGCAGGGGGATTGGACTAGATGATCTTTTGAGGTCCCTTCCAGTCCCTGACATTCTGTGATTCTCATAAAAAACAGAGTGAGGTGAACTGAGGGCACCATCAAGATTAATCTTCCCATGTTTTCAAAAGTGCACAGGTTCTGCGGTTTTACTGCAAAGACAGATTAGCTTGGGAGTGAAAGATGAAATAAACCTGCTGGGCCTATATATCTTCATTTTTGGGTCTCAAAACTGCGGCATCAGAGTCTCAGGATACGGCCTTCATGTCTGTAAGCTCATGCCAAAGTGGTTTACAGTTTGTTTTGTCACCAAGATTAAAATAGTAGTCCATGGTGAATTGTAAGGGCTGACAGTGAGTTTGAACATGAAAACCACCTTCTTATTGGAAAAAGGACATGTTCACTATGACAACCTCATCTATCCTAGACAACTTCCCCAGCCCTTCTGAGTGCCTGGCCTTGTTTGCTCTCTATATGCAAGAGAAAGAGATTTTGGAGACAAGTAGCTCCTTATCCCTCTTGCTTCTTTTTTTCTCTTTAGCTCAATAACAAAAAAGAGGAAAAAAGTACTACAATCCAAGCTGTTGATTACTGAGAACATGGAAAATATTAACATAGAATTTTTTTCTTTTTAAATAGATGTGATGGAAGAGATGGTGAAAATGATGATTTTTTTCAAATGTAGGAGTAGCAATGTGAGTGCCATGGTTGAGAGCCAGGAGAAAAATAAAACAAAAACCAAGCCCTAATGTTACATATTTGCCACTTCTGCAGCAGAGGTCTAAAGAGAAGCAGTTGCGAGGAGCAATTCAACAGCTTGTAGAGTCTGGTTTGCATTAGCAAACACCAGGTCACTCAAGTCCACCATATTGTCTTTACATGTTGCACAACTGTTTATTTATTTCATCTGGAGCAAAAAGCAGTTCTAAGGAAGGGAATCAGACCTCCTTCCATGCCAGTGCCCCCAATCCACCCAGATGTATCCAAATGATTTTAGTATAAATAAGAGTGTTGTGTCACTTAAGAAAAAACTTTCTGTGACTTCAGGACTTCGCCGTATCTGCTCTGGTCTGCCCAGTACACCACTGACTCAAAAGAGGCTTCTCTTGCTTATTTATTCTACCTTAGGGAGGGTCTTGCTGTGGAACAGTTGTGGATGGGTGGCTTTTGGGCCTGGTGACCTCTGGCAGATGAGGCAGTAATGAGTAACAGATGACTTGAGAAGATCTCTAAGCACATCCTGAGCCAGTGTATCTCTCTGGGCAAGCTGCTATCCCATGGCAAGCTCTAGCATGACACTGTCATCTGGACTTTATATTGGTATTCTTGGTACAGAGATGTTCCCCGTGCGTCTTGCAAAGTTATGTTTTAGAAGAGCCAGATAACTTGCAGAAAGAAGTGTCCCAGAAAATAACTGCCAAGTATTTTGTAGATGGGAAAAAATGACACAAACTTATTTTTATAACAGCATTTGAAATGTGGTTATTTTAAGAAAATATTTTAAAAATTGATTGCAATGGGTAGAAAGCATAAAACTGCTAAGAAGCTTTCAGAAACATGGAAGAGAAGTAGGTGCTCTTACTTGATAATCTGTGCTATCTGTTATGGTTTGCATTAGAGTATCTCAGGATATCTCAAAGGGCTTCAGTGTAGCAACACTTTTAAACCCAGGAATCTTCTCACTGGCTCTAGATATGTAGGTTCAAGCAGTGTTTTTTTATCTTGCCATCAATTTCATGTAATACAGGTGTTCACTCCCATGCCAGACACTGATAGATCAGCATCAGTTTATAGAAAATAAGCGATCATGCCGAAACGCTGAACTTTAAAGCACATGGAAGAAGCAGATGTCTGGTTCTGCAGTTTCGGATTACTATTTTAACTTTTTTTTTTTTTTTTTTTCCCCACCAAAGAAAACTTCAGAAGTTTGTTTAAGGAAGAAACAAAAACCAAGACTACTGCATTTATTTTTTCCTTAAAAACAAGAGCAACATTTATCTAACCTTGAATTCTTGCTGACTTCTTCCTGTACATTTTGTAGATCTAACCTCAGAACACCTGAACAATCTGAGTAATTCAATTGCTTCTTGGCACACTATCGGTGTTCACCATCTTGATCAATTTTGTAACTTATATCTTTTTTCCTTAAGAACATCTGCTGCCTTGGGTAACAGAGGAAGTGCTGGTTTTGCTGTAGGCTGAAGTGATGAAGGATGTCACACCCTTGCGTTTAATGATTGTGGCCTATTTTTCCCTCCATGTTTGCTTGTTCATCACCCAAGTAATATGCAAATATAAATAGGAGCATGAAACTTAAGAACTGGATTGCTCTGAACTTTGAGCCAACAAAATCAAGATTTTTCCTTGTCTCTTTTTATTCTCCAAAAGAATTTCACAACTTAGGGACCTGAAATGACAAAGAAAATAGACTGATTTTTGATATGTCAAAAATAGTTAATCAGAAGTACATGCAAACATTTATTGTGATTCATGGTGACTATTGCTGTAATAATTGTTTTTATTAATATTATTTGATTATAATTATTTAAAAATTCTTTACTGTAAGAAGCGTGATATTAACATCATTGTATAAAATAATTGTTTGGACCCAAGTCAACAGCTTCCCTCCTTTCACAGTTCCTGCCTGCATGTGTTACAAGTGAGTGTTTGAACCCCGAGTTGGGGTGCCTAAGCACCTGGGTCTGTGTGTGTTAGGGGTGACCTGAGGGGAGAAGGTGCAGTGGTGGAGCAGCCCTGTGGAAGTGAGGCCAGGCCAGAGGCATGGGTCACGCTGAGTATTGACACTGCCTTGTCCCTCTGTCATGGAGCAGGGCTGCTAGGTTTGGCTGCAGACCTTTGCTGGTTAGGATGAGGTACCTGAGCAAGCTGCTAGACACTCACCAGCAGAGATGAAAATGGCCTCACCAGAGTCCCGTGTGTCTCCCAGGATTTGCTCCTTCTTGGAATAAAGATGTGTTGCAACCATGACTGAGAAAGGCTGTCCTGGCTGAGCGTGAGCACCATAATCCTGCAGAGGAAGATGTGAAGATCAGAGCAAGATTGCTGCCTACCTGCCTCCTGCCCTACACTGCAGTTTTAAATTCCTAATTTGAAGACTTAACATGGAGCAGAAGGCTAAACTCAGCATGCTAGAGGGGAAACCGGCAGCCCAGTGGAGGCCCTGGTGTAGACAGGAGTGCATTGCAGGGCAACAATGGATAAACCTGCAAGGGATAAACAGCGGATGAAGATGTACTTTTTGCCTTGAAGAGCTCACAATCTGTGTACAAGACTTGAGAAAAGAGTGGTGTAGAGGAAAGTACACTGAAATGAACCAAAGTGAACAGCAGCCATAGGAACGTATGTGGAGAGCCCCTTGCTGTTCCCTCCTAAAGTATCCCTGTCACCCCACCCCACACATCTCACTCCAGGTCAATGCCAACACAGCTGTGGAGTAAAAGACTTGTGTATATTGCTGAGTGGGTATTTCTGTATTGTTGTTCAAGTGCTGTACTGATGGAAATAGTCTAACATGTTTCCTTTGGTGTTTTACTATCAAACACAGACTGGCTAGAGCCTCCGGTCTTGCAGGGAAGTCTGGGATGGAGTAGGGTATTGCAGCTACTCTGAGCAGCTCCTGCCAGTGCATGGGAGAGCTCGTGGGAGGATCAAGCCTGAACCTCCTCCTTGGCTCAAGAGAACCTTCTGGCAACAGGCCCTCCCCAGGCTGCTCTAGGGTGGGGATGGGAGTTGAGGGATGTCTCTCAGAGCACATCCTGCACAGAGCTGCCAGCAGTGGCAGCCTGGGGACAATGCCACTCAGCATCTTGGAGAAGTGCCCTTGACTCACAAAGGAGCTTTCACCTTGGGGGTATAACACTGTCAGCAAATCCTGTGGTGCCCAGGCTGCAACCCAACTGCTGCCAACGTCTTCCGTCCCTGCCTTCCTAGTGCAGCCTTTGAGGGCATTATGGGACTATTTTCAAGGCACAGTTCAGTTCAGGAGTTGCCCTGGTGTTTCCCTACTCCTCAGTCCCATCGCTAGCCTTTACCTCTTGTCCCCAGCCCTCCAGATTCTTTGCTTCGCTCTCTTTTCTCCTGCCCTCACTCGTGGAAGAAGAAAACATTTTTTCCTTAAATGTAACCAGGGGTTAGGAAATCCTCCAATCCAGCCAAAGTAAATCTGTTCTTTCCCATGTAACCTTTGTCTTCCTGTGTTTCATTCCTGTGTTTTCTGTCTTTTGTCTACATCATGGCAATTTTTGCCAAGAGACAGCAGACTCCCATAGAGCAGCAGATGTAAGTCCTGGGCACTCCATAGTCAGCAAAGGATGGCAGAAAGCAGGCATGTGGTGACCTTGGGGGGATTATAGCTATTTGCGCAGCATGGAGCCTAATAAAGCAGGCCGCAAGTCCTGCCATCCCAAATTGGTTTGTGCTGAGACAGCCCCGAGGTCTCTGCCTTTGTGGCATGTCTTGCTGCTGACCAGATAATCTGCTGACACCAGAGAAGCGTCCCTCTTCTTTCCATCAGAAGCATTTAGGACATTAGGACATTGTTTATGCTACTGTGATACAGGGCTTAAATTAGATGTCACACCATGTTACCGTAACATGTTAGAGCCACGTTTTCCGTGTTGCTTTACCAGCTTAGACAAAGGAAAATTAGTTTATTAACAAACTACTTGGCTTAGATCTATGTGTTTCTTCCCACTATCAGTTCTAGGACAAAAAGCCATAATTCCTATGTTTTTATCTATTGAGTGAAAGGGCCAGATGCAATAGAAGGCTCTGGGGAGTGATGTCCTACCTCAGAAAGGAAGACTACACTCCAGAGAGAAGGAATATTATAATTACATAGCTCTCGGTCTAGTTGATTTAAGAACTTAGTGGGGTGTTAATGGGCTTTCTATGCTGATTAAATCCCATCATAGCTTTCCTGAGGTATTATTAAGTGCATTGAATTACAGAGGTAATTCCCACATTATTTTAAACTAGTTAACGACACTTCATAAAACAAATAATTGTTCATTTTTTTAATGCAATGAAAATTGTAAAAGGTCATACAGCATTCAAATTGATAAATTTTCCATGGGAATAAAATTGTAAGATTTATGGCCTGTTCCACATTCAGTTAGGCTTTCTCTGTTTATTTGCAGCCCTCTGGGCCTGTGTGCTCCAAGCCTCTCTGGATAAACAGGCAATTTCCTGCTTCCCGCAATGTATTTTCTGGACACGGTTTCTGTGTTTCTTACCCTTATGAGTCTCTGCAACTCCCTGGACCAACACTGAAATCTCAGTGGTCTGTCTGCTCCCACTTCTACATGTGTGTCACTGTGGGATTCAGTGCAACTTTCTAAGGCATGTGACAGGTGCATACTGTAGACAGGCTTTGCACAAGGTTTAAAAATATCCTAAAATCGTCTTCATGGACTTGCATGGGCACTGCAGACCATGGGCAGCTAATGCTTTTTCAGGAATGAATGTAGCCTTTGTAAATCATTAAGTATCTTCCAAATTCACACCCTGTTACCTGCAAATCCAGCTGTCGTAAGACATCTGAAAACATAGCAGCCAAAATCATTAGTGGTTTTAAAAAACTTTTACATAATTCTTTTTGGCATGCTTTCTTTTTGATATATTCCGTATAGAGAACAAGAATGCACACAGCTTTTCCTCGTTCCTCATCTATTGCTTTACAAAGTCCTCTGTGGGTATTTCTTAATTTATTCTAGCAGTCAATATAAAATTTACACAAATTACTTTTTTTTCCCCGTGGCAATAAAAACCCCACAATTTCAACAGTATTTTTTTTTCCACTTATTTATAAACCTTGGTTTTGGAAATATTTATCCTACAAGTAACTAGTTGTCCTGTCCCATGATCTTTTTGATAGTGTTGTTTGCAGAAAATGAGCAAAGCTTGTATGATAAGCATTAACATAAGGATGTGAGGCACACTGCTGGCCCAGATGAAAAGCCCCTCAGATCCAATAGCCTTTTCTACTGTTTACACCTGGCATGGCTGCACAGCACCGGCCTTCTCCAGTGGGCTCTTATCTCTGCAGATGGGAGAGAAAAGAAAACACGTCAGGTGGCTCACAGGTTTTAAAAATGAAACAAACCTCTTTTTTTTTTTTTAAGACTGAGGATAAGAAGTGGAAAGAAGGTGAAAGGGAAAGAACTTATTTGTTTCCAGCACTGGAAAACACAGATTGATAGCTCCTTAGCTATATTTGTTCACACAATTTTTTTTTTAGGTATTTTCTCATGTGTATCACAAAACTGTTGGCCAGATATAGCAAGAAATGGACTTCATTAAAGAGAAATAAAACATGAAGTTATTTTGGCTCTGTAATTACACAGGCCAGAAATGAAAAATAAGCTAAGACTGTTGAATGGAAACTCTCTATATGTTTTTGATTACCTTGCGTTGACAGCTCTTCAGGTTATCCTGCTTCCCATGCCAATTTGCATTGAATTTGCAAAAAGAGCATATGAGGTACTCTCTCATTTCTAGGCTGGGGGTTTCATCCATTTTCATTAGGCACACTGCATTTTGACAGGAACATTGTCTCTTGGAGAAACTCACTTCCCTTTCCAAACCTAATGCCTCTGATGACAAGTACAGCCCACACAATTTTTAGATATAGTTATAAATCAACATTATATTGCTCATTGTTTCATTGCAAGGTAAAAAAAGTTGTTAATTTTATTTTCTTCCCTTCACCCATTCTTTCATCTAATTTTGGCTCCTGACACACAGCTCTGTGTTAGCCGATTCCCTCTGTGACCATCTTACCCCTTGCCCGTGCAGCTTTTTCCTGGGGTCTCCTCACTGGACTGTGTTGTGATTCCTTCCTCTGCCATGCTGTCCAGAGGCTCACATGAGTTTTACTTCTAGACATTGTTATGCTGGTGGCTTTCTCCCTTTTCTAAGCTGCAACGCCCACCTATAGCACCCCCTTTTTGGGGGGTCACATGTCTCCCCATAGAGATAAATGGAAAAATCACCAAGAAATCATGGGTTTGGAAATGCTGCCAGAGGGCTTGTTTTCCTTTTTGGAACCGTGTGATGAGGACATGCTGCTTGTTGCTATACAGTCTGCGGTATTTTTTTGTGTTTTGTCTTGTTGGCACAGAATGGTTCCATCCTGTGGCTGTAGCTTCTTGCCTACCACAACAGAACACATATCTTGTTATTATGAATGCCTTAGGTTGATTAGGATTTTGATAAAAAGATCTGAGACAGAAGCTCAGGAAGTTGGAGCCAGTCCTAGCTCGCAAGCGACATCTGAGGTATCACTCTTGAAGCAAATGCTTTAGTTTGTATGTTGGCAGTGAAGCAAAGTCATGATCTTTGAAACTGCCAGAGGCAGGACCTTCTGCACCTGATAGCTGTGCTTAAGCCAGCGCAAGATTTCTCTGGAACCCTTTAACAGCACCTGCCTCTCCATCAATTAAAGTATTTAGGCTCATATTTGGAAAACTGTTCCATCATGCCCGTACAATTAGATTTGCAAGCCAGGGAGCTAAGTCAGAGAGGTTTGATCTGAGCTGGGTTTTCAAATGTGTTTCATACAGTGTTGGCTATAAACATATTTTGAAGGTCTCTCCATGTAGGGAAGAGGTCTCCAGTTCTTAAGCGGCTTCCGTTCAACAGTCCTAAATTCCAGGAGAACTAATAGCTTCGGCTTTAATATGCCCTTTAAATTTATTTTCCTGCTTGCTAACATATTAATAAATATTAATTAATGTATATTCAGCTTAGACTCTTTGGCTAACACTGACTTCCTCCAGATATTCTTTCTAATCATACCCTTCTCCCCCTGGCCTCTCTGGATCTCAGCTCAGTTTCACAGTTGGAACATCTTGTATGTTTATACATGGATAAAGCAATACTTATGTACTTTATAGCTAAGCCATGAATTCTAGTAACCAAGGTTTTTCTGAAAGCTTGCAATTCAAACAAGGAAATGTCAGCATGATTCACATTTTCTATTGAATCAACATAATCCAAGATAAAATAAAATCAATTTTGCAAGACTTTTAATACCTGTTGGGCTTAAAATAGTTTAACATACTATTTCTGGTTGACTGATTCCTGTTCATAGACATTTCAAATCTGTTTAGAATACATAGAACTTCTATGCATCCCAAATAATGCCCAAAATTACGTGACTTAAATCCAGCTGGTTTATATATAATGTAATGAAATAAAAGACTGAAAGCTCAAATGGTGCTGTAAAAGCACAGACTTATTCAGCCTTACAAATAAAAAGTTATAGACAACCAACCTAGAGAGACATATATAGTTTCTTTAAGGTTTGTATGTCCAGAGAAGTTACCTGTAAAGTCACCGAAGAAGTGTTAAGGTATCTGGGTTTAATTTGCTGGGTAACAGATACTGCATTTTCTTAGCTAGATACACTGTCACTGTTAATGGCAGGTTTTAGAGGTTTAGGTCATGGGAAGATTGTCCCTCTGCTTTCACTGTTTTTCCAGTGAAACAGCTATTAATGTCCCAGGTGAAAAGAATCAGTTCCATTCCAATATCTGTCTGTGCCATATAAAAGCTAGGAGAAAGGAAAACAAAAGCAAAAAGAAAAAGAAAGACAGTGAAATCAGCTAAAATGTATTATTAGAAAAATGTAGATGGTAAGGTACAGCTGAATTATTTACTTGAAATGAGAATTTTGCTTACATTTATATACATGAGCCTGAAAATCTGTGATGGGTGGGAAAGAATTGTTTCACATCTAAGCTTTTCAGAAAACAGAGAGTGAATCTGTCTGAAAACTGATATGGAGAAGCTTCCCTTGGAACATCATCCATGAAAGACATGAGCAAGTTGGGAAGTTCAACTACGGGAGATTCCCACTGACACAAAAGCCGTACTGATGGAGAGAGCAGCCACCTGACTGACAAGGCCAGAAGGTGTCCTATGAAATTTGAAAGTCCAAGGAGCCTTTGGCCAATTTGGATCTTGCCTGCATCTAACGGATGAACTCTGAGAAATCAAGTAGCTGAGGTGACAGAAGATGCTCCAATGAATTGATTCTACATCATATTTCATTAAAATAGGTTGTTGAAAGATGTGGGATAAAACACTGAATGCAGAGAACCATGGACTAGTGAAAGCTTGGGGATCCTGACGTTTGACTGATCTCTGTGTCTCCACAGCCTTGTGGAAATCTTTATTTCAATACTTTCTAGGGCTTGACCTGATTTGTACCAACCACACATCAGAGGCCAACCCATTGCACAAACCTGTGAATGGCTTTTACCACCAAAAGTTGGAAGAAGCAAGCGGTGGAAAAGTAAAGCGCATCTGGGTAGTGCTTGTGGCTGGGTTTCAGGCAGGGATCTGTAAAGATTTGTTGTACAGATTTCCAGAGCTGTAATACTTGGGCTCAGAGCTCTAGGCTTTGCTCAGAACCCTAGATTTTGAACCCTTGAGATTTGTGATGTATGGACATAAAAGGACATTATAATTGGAGAACATTTAATCTGATTTCGTACCTTAGGAGAAGGAAGGAGGTTTGCTGAGGGTAAACTCACCTGCGTGTTATTCTGTGGTGTGATCTAAATGTATGAAATAGGACACAGGACCTGAGTACTTTAGGGTACTTGGATGAAAACCTAATTAGTCATAAATTTCAGTGAGGAAGAACTGGAGGCCAAGGTTTTAGCAGTTTTGTTTGTTTGCTTGTTTGTTTGTGTCTTTTGTTGTTGTTGGTGGTTTTTGTTTGTTTATTTGTGGGTGGGGTCTTTGTGTGTGTGTGTGTTTGTTTGTTTTTCTTTTTTCAACTACAGGGCTGAGAACCTATCTGAGGAAACATGCTGAAAGAGTGAAATTTACCAACAGAACAAAAGAGGCAGAATCTGCCCCAGTGAGATTTGCTCAGGAACCAAAGGTATTACTCAGGTGCCCGGTGAATATAAACTTAGCATGGAAAGTAAAACTCTTGAGATTGTTTAAATGGTGCTACAACGTGACAGAAGGCTATCCTTTATCCAGAGTTGCTCAAAAGGAAACACATTATGAGAATAGCTGAGAATGCATCATCTGAGATTTACACCAGGCTGCAGTGCTGGCAAAGACTTTCTGAGTCAGGAAGACCATGCTGCAGTTGCTGCAATGCACCACCACATCATGTAATACCTCTTATTAAATTATTAAACTCCAATGTAAAATCACTGAGCCTTTTTCCCAAGGCTACCCAAAACCTCACAGCCATCATGAACAGAAGTCTCCTAGTTTGCAAGCTGAATTTGTCAAAGGCCTTTTCAGCTCTGTTTGTTTCTAGGACAATATTATCTTCCAACTTTAATATCCCCCCAACCATGTTTACCCCCACCGTACAATTTGACAGATAATGACAGATAATTCTTCCTACCTTTGTTCTAGTTGGTTAAAAGTGCATTTTTTGATGTAAGATAGGCTTTCCCTTACCTCATCAACCCTGTAGCCTTTCTCTTTATGAGTTGTTACTTGAAATTAACTTCTCCATGACCACAGGGACTAATAATTATTTAAGATTTTTCTAAAGCCATGCTCTTATCCTCTGTATCTTCTTTTTCTCCTCTCATTTCATCCCTTTATCTTACAATTTCTTTCTTTTTTTTTTTTTTTTTTTTTCGCCCTCTGTTGAGGTGGAGCTTTTTCCTTAACTGAGTCAGAACTATAGATCATGTGGGGATGGTAAAGGGGCGTCAGGAGTTGCTACTATAAGATAGCTGTTACAGTCAGCTGTAAAAACACTGTCAAACTGCTTTATCTACTGGCAAAGTGCATGTGTGATGTACTTACGAATGGAGGAATGCTTGCTGACTTCATTTGTGAAGGTACACCTGTCTGTGAGGGAGAGGATACAGGACAAAGAAAATAACAAACAAGGAGCAAAGAACAACCAAATACAAGTACAGAAACACTGAGATAAGCTTGGTGAGGGGGCTTGAGGGTCCACATGTCAGGTGAAAGATGTTTGTAGCTGTGAGAAAAATCTATTTTGGATCCCTGCACTGCAAGGTAAGTGTACCTTTGCTTTGCTTCAATTTTATTGCAAATGAATATTTCTGAAAAAAAGACACTTGACTCCATTTTTAGTTTTTCTTAGTGAAAAGAGCTTGAGAACCCTTAAACTTTGGCTAACCACTTTCGGAGAGAACGTAATTTTGCCATGAGTGTAAACAACTTCCTATATTGCACCTGAATGCTGCTAGAAAAAGTGGTAACTGAAGGCGCATGGAAGAAAAACAAACCCCATAAATGTTGGAAGCTGGTTTCACCTTAGTACTTCATGGTGCGTTTGCGTTATAGAGCCCAGGGCTGCAGGGATGTCCATCGCTGAAGGTGGTGGCTCATGCCATCATAGCTGGGTCAGTAAATCCAGCCACGGCTACCAGGGACATCTCAAATCAGATATTAAAGGCGAATGTCTAATGCAGTGTTAAATATAACAACGGATACCTACTCAGGCAGTGAAAACTGATGAGCTTTCTGTTGCCAGAGGGTCAACGGGCAGGTCCTGTTTCTCTGTGCTCGCCCCCAGATCTGCTGCTTTGCCCTGTCAAAATGGCCCAACAGCATGGCCCTTGGAAGGAGATGACACGTTGTTGGATTCTTTATATTCCAAGTATTTGGGATTCAGCTCCTCTGGATTTACACGGCTATAGTGCACCTCTGGATGTTGAAAAATTGATCAGAACCCATTGGAGACAGCTGAGTAAAATGTAGTCCAGTTAAAAGCAAGGTGTGTATGTAAGGGACTCTTCTTGTTTGTTTGTTTGGTTGGTTGGTTGGTTGGTTTTTACTGTTTCATGTTCTAACCATCTCCATTTTGCAAGGTTCAAAAACACAGTGCAAAGTACTTTTTTAAACAAGGTTCTGACATTTTAATAAAGGATGTGTGTCATGTTTGTTAATTGCAAATAAGCACTTGTTATTTAAGAAAGTCTGTTAATACAAGATATTTCTAAATAATACAAGGCATCTGCTCAAGTGAAGAGACGTTTGAAAATGACTTGCCAAACAGTAAACACAAAGATGCACCTGTTCCTCCTGATTTCCCTTTAATACTCGAGGGACAGTCTCTGGGAAATGAACAGGCTGAAAGCAACAGGTTGAGCCCATTACAAAATGACTGCAGCTGATTCATTGCACAGTACTAGTTTCCTGCTGGAGTAATTTCAAAAGCGCCAAGTAAACAACAGGTCTTGGTGTGCTCTCAAGAGCACCAAGCCCGTTGAATAGGAAGAATGTCACTTTTTCACTTAAACAACATTTTCTATTACATATTTTCATTCTATAATAAAGCCTGTCTCTCTATATTACATTACATACATGTAAAAAGTGTATCATCATTCTAAAATACCTGCCCTGTCCAACAGGGAAAAGCTCCCAGCTCGCCTGTGTGACGGAGCTCCATATACACATTCTGTCTAATACAGGAAGACAGGCACCAAGGAGCGCCATTTCAGTTTTCATATATGCAAACCCGTCCATGTGCTTGTGTGTTAATGCAGTATGGAAATCACCTTAGCATTTACTACCCGTTTTCTCCAACCTGGAGCAAATGCTTTCAAATGTCCGCTTCACTACCTTCACACTTAGAGGAAATTCTTGCAGCTTGACACGTGGCTTTTGCAGCACATGCAACTGGGTAACAGGAAAAGTGCAGTGACAGCAGCCTTTGGAATGAAGTTTCGGCTCTTGGTAGCCACAGCACAGGGAATTGGACTCAACCAGTTGCAGCTGGCTGACAGATTGGGAAAAGGTGTGTTTGCAGCGTGCCACTGAACACGGTTGCCATAACCCTTGCCAGTGACAGTGAGCATTAATCCAGCAACATGGCTTCTTCCAGCTTGGTGGATCACAGGCCGCTTGAGGCCAGGTGAGGTGGTGGAGTTGCTCTTTATGTGAGAGAGCAACTACAATGTACCGAGTACTGTCCAGGTGCAGTTGAGGAGCAAGTTGAGAGTCTGAGATATTTATAAACATTGATGACATCCCCTCTCAGCTTTCTCTCCTCCAGGCTGAACAGACCCAGCTCTCTCAGTGTCTCCTCATAAGAAAGGTGCTCTAGGCCCTCAATCATCTTCATAGCCCACCGCTGGACTCCATCCAGTAATTTCTTCTCCTTTTTAAACTGGGGAGCCCAGAACTGGGTACAGTATATGCAGAAAATATGCAGATAACATGCAGATCATTCATATTCATATTGCTTGTTATCTCAGTTCCAGTTTTCCACTTCGTGGTCCTGCTTCCCCTTTTGTACCCATTTCAGCATTCATACAAGCCCATAATGAATTGCTCAGATCATGGTGAATATACCCTGTGTCGTTGGGTGTGGGGTAGAAAAGGATATCTTCCTCCCTGTTCTCTTTATGGATCTGCTGTCAGTCAGTTTGGTCTGATTTTGAACCTGCCAATACTCTCTATCTAGCCCATCTCCTGCAGCAACAGACTGCAGAAGATCACTGCCTTCTGGGTAAAGAAGTATTTCCTGGTGTCCACTTTAAACTTATCTCCTACCGGTTTCAGTGAGTGCACCCCAGTTGTAGAAATGTGGGTTTTGGTAAAAGACAACCTCTCATTTGCTCAGCCCACTGCCTCCAATTCTGCCGCTTTGTATTAATGTGGTAAAGAGATAGGAATAAACCTGATAAGTGAAAAGAACAAGACAGTCCATCCCAAACACATGAAACATTCAGTGCAGAATCAGAGGTGGTACAAAGGAGAGGCCAGGAGTGCACAGACTTCTTAATTTTGTTGTTTTTTGTTGTTTTTTTTTTTTTTTTTTTTTAAATATAAAACAGTTGCAATCATGGGTCTTCTGCATTCAGATCAAGCAAGCAGCAAACCATTATGACATACTTCATACTTCCACAGAAATATGCTAGGTGGTGCTAGACAGCTGAGCAGGACTCATTTCACTACTACTGACAGGCTCAACTGACCTAGTAGTTCCTAACTTCATTTAGAGTCAGCGGAGGGAGAGCAACGTCTCTGGCTCAGTTTACTGACTACACATTGGAATAAGTAAAGCTGGGCATTAGCTGGGCATGTTTCCCTCCGCTGATTTTAAGGGTCATCCCAGCTCAATGGAATCGCCACCGTTGCAGTGTTGAGCCCCATCCCTTGGGTTTACCACGTATACAACCAAAGGTGCATCGGTTCACTAACTGCTGAATGAGCTCCAAGGGTTGGGCAAGACGTAAGTAGCCCCTGGAGAGATGGCCAAAAAAGAAGCTTCATGCTAAGTCAGAAAGGACTAATGATGTTGAGGTGGGATCTGTGAACTACTTTTCATAACATTATGTAGCTCTTCGTTGATTTTTATGTCCAGGTATTGCTGCAAATTAGTCAATGTATGTGGAAACACTGGAAGAAAGCTATTCTCAACAAGACTTCTGTCTTCAAGAACACTTTCTGTTTTCTTCCTGGGGTTTAATTTTATGATGACATTAACAAATGGACACAAATTACTATAAATTGAAACCTTTCACAGAATGGATGCTGCAGTTGCTCTGTCTCCAAAGACACTGTCACTGGAGTTGTTTCACCTTATGAAGCCTTTTGGTCCTTTATGGAGCTTTTCACTCCTTTTTCAGTGTCTCTTATCCATTGGATGTGGGTGGATAACAGCTGTCTTGCCTCAGGAAACAAGTAGAATCTGCTTACTACCTGTCATCGCATGATCAGTTTTGCCAGCCTGTTGCTTTTGGATGAATGCCTCAACTTAAATGATCCACTGAGTCAAAAATTTATTCCCGTGCAGAAAAATCTTAAAATTCTGACACAGCCACAGCTCAGCTGTGGAAAAAACAGCAGTGACTTTGCTCAGCGTTTGAGACTTAAGGCTCTGTGTTGGTTCCTTATCTCTGATGGAAAGACTTTCAGGCTTACATTCTTCAGAGTAGATAACAGACATCTACAACACAGGTACTTTCAGCTAAGCTGGTTGTATAGCCGGTGGAGAAAAAAAGGCCTTTTTTTTGTTCTGAATCATTTTGTCCAAAAGTGGAAATCTATGTGTAGTTGGACAATTCACACTCTTAAAGTCCCTATTTCTATCCATTGACTCCAAAGGTAGCTGAGGGTGATAGGAACTCCGGTACAAATGTTTATACTGTAGCTGTCTAAAGGTCAATAAGATGGAGCATATGCTTGGTATGCACAGTTCCATACTACCAAAGTTGAAAGTAGGTCACAAATGAACTGAAGAGGCTGAAGAATCATTCTGAACATTCAATTCCTACATCTGGCTATATGTTTTCTCTGAATTAAGTGCTGTTTGAAGTGAAGCTNATAATTTCTTTTTTTTTTTTTTTTTTTTTTTACTTTTAATTTGATTCTTGATTTGAAAGTGGCACTAAGAGATACCATGGCTGTTGGTAAATCATTGCACTACGTCTTTTGATTACCCAAAACAAAAACCAGACTGGCTAATTCTGCCTAGGAGATTGACTTTGTCATATGTCTGTCTGCAAAGTCCCTCACTATCAAGCTTCTGTTCCCAGTGTGAATAATTACAGCCTTTGAACAAGCAGTACCACCATGTGCCTTTGAGTTACCTAGACTGAAGTAAATTATTCTGTCTGCCAGTGTTAGACAAGTTTTGCAGCCCTGTAATGGAGTGGTTTCTGAATAAGGATTTGTTGTCTGCACTGGACTTGTGAAGTCAGAAGTGGAAATGTCAGAGGGATGGCAATTCTGGGGAAAGGGTCACAGGGGAAAAAAGCCCATCACCCACTGCTGTAATCATTTGCAGAGCTCTTTGCTGAATCTCCTTCAGCTGAGCTGCCTTTGGTTTGCACCCAGCAGCACCATGCAGCTGTGCAGCCAAGGACAATTTTAGTTTATTCAGCTAACAGGTCATTCCTGGAGCTCAGGTTTGTCAGGTTGGTTATGTACTCCCTAGTCTTTCTCAGACATTTCTTGCAAGGATACAGTGTCCTGTCAACAATTTCTGACTTCAAGTCTTGTGATATTTGAAAAACATATTCTTCATTTCACTTGAAGTGGGCAACATAGATCTTGATTATTATGAATTATACCTCAAATCTCTGTGTTATTTTCAATCTCTAACACTAAAGGCTTATGTTTTTAGTTTGTTACTTGGAATCTCATATGGCGTGGCAAGACTGATCCTTGCAGGACCTCACCTGAACAATGTCTGCATGTGTGTTTTCCAAATACCTGCTGACAGCTACATTTTGAAACCTGTCATTTAGGTGCAGGACCAATAATATGTCTAGTTGCTTCTCAGCTAGAATTTCTTCTTGTGTTTCTTGAAGACTTTAACAGTTCCTTAAGACATTAAAACCCTTAAAAATTCTCCATGGTTGTTGTCATATAAAAGCCCTTTCTATGTAGACTTATACAGAGAAAAGAATGCTATCTAGAACGAAGCTACTGGACAGTAGCACAAGTGACATATAAAGCCAGAACTTGTACGCTTAGAGAATGATGAGTTATACATAGTACTGAACGATGACTTAAGTACAGTGCTGAATGCTTTTAGATCTGGAAAAAACGAAGTGAAAATGTCTTTTAAACATTTTTGTTTAAGAAATACCAACGGAACAGCAGCTGAAAATACTTATAAAATCCTTAAATATTTCAGTGGGCAATTAAGTGAGTTTTTCAAGTAATTAATCATTTCAGTACTGATGCACGAATATTCTAATTTTTAAATTTCTTGGTTGTGCTTTGATAAATTGTTTTTCTCAGGAAATAAAACACAGCTGAATTGCTGCAATGTGAAAATGACAGAGGCAATATGTGAATTACAGCATGTTTTACTGAAAGAGTAGTTTAGTCAGTATTAACATTTAAAATAATCTGTATTCCTTGAAAACAGATGTTTAAACACTTTCACGCATGATTCAGTCTTTTGACCCTTCATGGCAGACAAACCATGTATTGTTGTAGGTCTTTTTACTAACATCTTAATGAGTCTAAGTCATCAGTGCCTCTGTGAAAACCAAGGCAGAATGGATTTGTTCTGTATCCTCATTCAAAACAGCTCCAAAATCCAAAAATTTGTCTGAAAGAAAAAAGTAATATTTTGATCCTCTTGTAGTCCTAATGTAGTGTTTCATCATACTTGGTGTTGACTGTCCTAGAAACCTCTTTGCATTTCTATGCCCAGTACTAGACCTGCAAATTTTATTACCAGTCACACACCGTTGCCTATGACTGAACATATTAACAGCAATCAATTGTGGTGAACGATGGGAGATGTAGTTTAGGAAAGACATCCTGTCTAGACATTGGGGTGGGATCATGAGTTGTCCTGTTAAGTACTCCTGTGAGGCATTGTGGCTGCATTTCAGAAATATTTTGGAACTCGTGTTTCAGTTTTGTAATTCGTGTTTCAGTTTTGTAACTTTTTCTAAAGTCCTAATATTTTCCATAACAAAAATATTTTATTTTATGCTTAGTGTTCAGACAGAAGTTAAAGACATGTACCTCATCATTAAGTAGAACTTATTATTGACTTGTTAACTTGAGTCAAAGTTTTGATGGAAACAGGCCTTGATCGTTACCTGTCAGTACTGTCCCAATGATAAGACACAATAACACAGCTTACAAACAACTTTCTAAGTTGCTTGTGTGTAAGTATAGTATCATAATGGCAGAAAAAGAAGATGTGAAAAGTTGGAATACACACAGTAAATATGGTGAACTCCTGGGACCAGTGCTATTCAAGATCTTCATCAAAGACATAGACAGTGGGATCGAGTGCACCCTCAGCAAATTTGCAGATGAGACCAAGCTGAGTGGTGTGGTCAACACACTTGAGGGATGAGATTCCATTCAGAGGCATCTAGACAAACTTGAGAAGTGGGTCCCTGTGAAACTCACGAGGTTCAATAAGGCCAAGTGCTAGGTCCTGCACCTGGGTCAGGGCAACCACTGGTATCAATACAGGCTGGGGGATGAAATGTTTGGGAGCAGCCCTGAAGAGAAGGACTTGTGTGTACTGATGGATAAAAGATTTGACACGAGCCAGCAATGTGCGCTTGTGGCCCAGAAGGCCAGTTGTATTCCGGGCTGCATTGAAAGGAGCTCGGCCAGTAGGTCAAGCAAAGTGATTCTGCCCCTCTACTCTTCCCTGTTGAGGCTCCAACTGGAGTACTGTGTCCAGTTCCTTTGAAAAGTATATGCTTATTTTTGTATGGCAACTGGCGATACATTCTGCTTTGTCCAAACAAGAATTCTGTGCAGATGCACTGCCTCATATCAGGTAAGGTCTGTAGTTGTGCTAAACTCCTCCTGTAGTCAGGAACAGATATGAAGAGATATGTGCAGGAACAATCTACCACACTTTAGGTATCTGATTTAGGTACCTTGAGAGAGTAGTCGATCCTAATGCAGATGCTTATTTCCTCCCATTGACAATGAAAAGAGTCTAGAATCACTGGCTCAGACAACAAACATTTATACTGTGATTATCTAAAAATAGATGTCCTGAGTGCTACTTATTGAAGTGCTAATTCATCCTCTCTTCTCATTTAATATGCAGAGACCCTAAAGTATCTATACTATTATCTGTGCTGGAAAGCAGCTCTGTGGAG
>VWYH01010249.1:641278-666168 GCA_013399365.1 Pampusana beccarii | reverse complement strand
GGCCTTATACATGTCAGAACATGATAATGGTCTGATAAATAGCTAGTTTAATATATTATTCTGCATATCCAAGGGTGAAGCAAGAAGACAGTCTTTCTTCTACTGGCATCACTATGTCTGTACAAGAGATTTAAGTTCTTCTGCATCCTGAGCTAATACAGCTATGACAATAATGTTTTGTTATACAGATCCAGCTGAAAGGCTCTGACAGAGAAATATGGATGTGTTTGTCCAGGAGATTTTAAAACAAAGGATTAATAGCCTTTGTCATGGGCTATTAATCCATGGTCAAAGGCCGACAACAATCAGAAGGGAACACATACCCCTGCCTAAGGTGTTCTTTGGTAAGTAGTTTTTGTGACATAAGTAGTCTGATCTGGATACTTCTATATGTCCGCCACTGTGTGCATGGATACACCCAGCATATTTGTTTTAAACATGCACTTAAATTGCACAAATAACAGAATTAGATACTGTCACTGACAAAACAAAAACCGTTCATCAAGACATGTTGCTTTCCCTGTAATTATCATGTTTCCTAGCTGAAGCAAACTTTTATGCATCTCAGTTAGGCACGTACAAAACATTCATTTCCATTTTACCTTGTGCACTTTGAATGCCTGGGATGACTCTCCATCACTTGTCACAATTCCAGCACTCTCCTGGCCCCTATGGAAAAAATATAGTTAACATTAAGCACTGAAATGCTTAGAATATGAAATGTTTTAACATATAGTGGACTGGTGTTTTTTTTCTTCTATTCTCTACAACATGAATTTTAATGTAGGCCTATTTGTTGTTTTATTTTACAGGCTTGTAATTACAACTGGTTTCTTGCCCATGTTATGCTTTATTTCAAAACAGTCACATAAGGTTTGTGCCTAAGCCCACTGAATTCAGTGGGAATCTTTCCACTAATAAGCACTGGCTCAGGCTCTTACTTCAGTCCTATTTCAGTGTGGGCATAAAATAACAGCAGATGCTTAATCTGAAAAGCCACTTTGCAGCGATAGTAGTCTAGGCTGTAGTAGGAGGTTCTATGCTGCTACTCTGTTTCTGCTTTGGGTTGGAGGGGAGGGTATTAAATTGATGTTTTTGCCTAGGGGAATGCATTGTCTCTTCCACAGATCACCTATGCAGGAGCTTTTGCATTCTTGCACTTATGCAGACAAGCTGGCATTTACACCTCTAAAAGCTATATGGACCCTCTGATAAGAGTGTTTGAGCACATAAACCTAGTATTGGCCATCACAGCTTCTGAAGTCAAGCAAAAGAAGTCCGGTGTACAGCATCACTGCAAATGGAAATACTTCTCGTACAGGTCAGCCTCAGGCTGGCAGTTGTGCCTTGTTGAGCAGAAGAGCTGCATCAGCTGAAATGGCAGAGTTCTCCCCAGCCCCTGTCCCTGCTCTGTCCCAGGGCAGGCAGCGCGGGCCGGTTCCCTGGCAGAGAACAGCAGAACGCTGCACAGATGCCTGAAGTTTATAATTCAGTCCTCATCTGGTGAAAAGGTGTGTTTTGCAGACTGGATTTTTTCGTGGGTAACAGCGCAGGCTGCTCGATCTTCCTTTAGAAGGCTTCCTGGAATAAGGCTGAGTGTTACCTCCAACAAAACTGCTGCCATAGACCCACCATGGCTCTAACACTCGGAAGGACCTGGGCAGACTGGTACGTCCAGTCTCATGTATAATAACGACTGAAACACAAAGATGTTTTTCTCAAGAAAGTAAAGAGTTAGAACATTTTTCAATATTAGATGAAGATGCTATTTGTGCATTAGATTGGTTTAACTCAACTGAAGTCACTGGAATTATTTTAGTGTGAGCAACAATAGGATTGGGCACAAAAAATCTACAGAATGGATGCTCATCTACAACTGACCATGCCCATAAATTTTCTCCAGTTCCTAAAATCCCTTTATTGGCCACTAGACCCAGTTGTATGTAAAGCAAAATTTTAAAGCAAGCAAAACAAACCAAATTTCACACAAAACTGAATTAATTTATCCTGTTAATGACACAGATCTTCCAGAGAAAAATCAGAGATGAGGACACATTCTTAAAACAATTTATTTTAACTCCGGTAGATGTCCCATCTATAAACACAAAGACTGGTAGTATGACTTAAGGGTTGATATACTGCATCCAGCAACTTCTAACCCCAATGTTACTATTACAGGTAATTTCCACTTAAATACTGATGCTGTCCCTTTAAACATCAATTAAATCAATAGCAAGGAAGAGGGAAACAAACATCGTGAACCAAAGGGCCTTGTCAAGTCGCTGGATTACATCTTCCATTTAGCTCAATTTCATTACTGCAAAGCTTACACAATTCTACCAATTTAGTCAGATTTTTAAGCATGCAAGCTTTTTATTAAAACAGAGTTAAAAACGTGTATATGGCCACCAATACGAAAACACCTACTACACAGAGAAGCCAGTGTAAAGCAGGGTGATCCTATCCACGTTACTATCACCTCAACTATTGCAAAAGTGCAACCTGTTTGGAGGGCTCAGGCATGGGGGGTTCCCCACAGGAGTGCCCGCCCAGCAACGGGCAGCCGAGAATGCCTTTGGGGGTGTTCGTGGTTTGGTTTTGTGTTGTTTTGTTTTAATAAAAGAACACGATTGTGTGACTCCCCTTTTTCCCCCTCGTTCCACCACAGCGCTCACACTGAGGCCCTCTCCCACCAGAAGGGTTAAGGCCGCCCCCCGGCCCCGCTCCCGCCCCGGCCGCCTCTGACACCCAGCCCGCTTATTTGGCGGTTTCTCAAGTTACTCCCCTCAGGCAGCTTGAGCCAGTAAAACTAGATCCTTTCATCTCGGCGGAGCTTACTGACAACCAGCCGTCTGGTTTCCTAGGAAACAAAATCTTGGCTAGAAATAGTGAATCATTTCCAGGTCACTTTCAACATGGAGAGTGGAGCAGGGAAGCATTGGACTGAGGAGGAGGTTAAAGCCTTGTTAAGCGTCTGGTCAGAAAAAAACATCAGAAAGCAACTCCACGGCACCCTGAGGAATAAAGGAATATTTATCTACATTGCTAAAAGGTTGCAGGAGTTAGGAGTTTGCAGGGATTGGAAACAGTGCCGTGCAAAGTACAAAAATCTCAAGTATGAATACAGAACGGTTAAATATGCCCACAACTCTGGGGATGTCACTAAAACCATGAAGTTTTTCCATGATCTGGATTCCATATTGCGATATGAACCTGTCACACAATTAGCAGCAGAAGAGAACGGCAGGTGTTCTGCGACTGAGACGCAGCTGAACACAAGCCCCACAACAGACAGCACGCAAGGTAAAAAACTGGTTTTGCTCTTCTTTTTCCTTCCCCCCCCCTTCCCCTTGCTTAAAACCCAAAGGGAACAAAACCGAAGCCTGAGTTTGCTGGAGCCGAAGCAGAGGTTGCCTGGCAGACCCAGGAGCACGGTTAGAAGTGACTGGATGCACTCCTCGCGCAGGGGAATAAAATGTTAGCACCCACCAGTGTCGAAGTCTGTAAATACAGCGTCATTCTAACAAAATTATGCTAACTGCTTGTGTTGCAGCCTCGGTGAGTACTCGCGGGTGTCAAGGCTCCTGCACAGGGTTGAAACATGAAGTTAAGAATAGCTGTTTTATTTCCCTTTGACATTCCTTTGCAGTACTTTGGAAGCGGGTTTTGTAGAGCTCCAGTTCAGATTTAAACTTCAAGATAAAAGTAAAGGTCGAAACTGTCATGATTTTAAAAAAATAATTATTTGTGATACAAGTGAAATTTAGGATTTTAATTCTTATTTATGTGTAGCTGAAAATTCAGGTATGATGACTGAAGGTAAATTAAATTATTTTGTAAGCAATTCAACTTAAATATTTGAGAAACAGGGGTGCTTAATAACTTCTCTATGATTCTCATAAAAAACTGTAGTGAGGAAAGTAAATAGCATGTTTCTCAGACTATTTTGAGGCAAATCAAATGAATACAACTGCTTTTATTCTGAAGAGGTTTTTACCAAAGTATTTGCATCTCTTGTTTTATTCAGCCCTCTCTTACATATGCATTTAAGCTGTGCTTAACATTTCATTAAGGTCAATCTGCTATTTGACATCACTCAAATCTCCTTGTCACATCCTAAATGTCACTGAAGCATAAACCCAAATGATAGTTATAAGTACCAAAATAAGATGGCTAAAAAGAGAAATTAAAAGCTTAACTCCGTGTTCCTACAGTATCTGGCAATTTACATTAATTAGGATTGTGAATTTTTATTAAGAAAACAAAAAGCTCAACATCAAGGGAGACTGCCAAAGGCACAGAAAAGAGCTGGACATCCAGCTTGTCCTTGTACCCTTCTGTGTCTTCCTCTACCATGCTGCTTTACAGGTCTGAGGAGAAGAAATTGCCATTTTTCTTGTCATTGTTTACCTTAACGAAAAGCTTGACCTTCATTTGTCATCACTAGCAGGAAGCCTCTAGTCTGTCAAAGTCACTTTAAATTAAATGGCAATTTTATAATATTTTAACGTGCTCTCTGTGTATTGCAATGTATTTTTATTTTTAAACTTGAAGAACTGAGGCTAATACAAGCTGTTAACACTTCTGAGGACTACATGAAACTAATATAATGTCCTTCATCTGAGGATCTACCCTTACATTACCCTCTGTGTCTTATGTAGTTTGCACCAACTCTTAATCCTAATTCTCATCTGCTTTAGATCTCTAGAAAGTTTAAATCAGAAAAGGTTACTTTCTGTTGTGAATCCCAAAGTAGAATAGATATTAAAATTACCCCTGGGTGAGATATACCTCACGTTGAAGCATTAGGAGAGACTGGTTTTAAAAGTGATAAAAATATCTCTGAAATGCACAAGCTTTTCTGTTACTCCCTTAAGAAAATTAAACAAGTTTTATAGATAAACAAAAATTAAATGCAACTAACTGTAATAATGCAACACTAATGGCAATAATTTAAATGCAAAGATTTTCATAGCAACCATAATTCAGCCACAACGAAAGCACACTAAGATAGAAATGTGTCCTGCAGCTATGCAGAATGCATCTAACCATAACAGGAGGCAGAGGGAGCAGCTGTGAGAACATCCACTTTCTTCATTTAAGAACCCATGTCAAGCAAGTACAATAACACTGTCCTGGAGGCCCAGTCCTTTTCCCACTGCGGTCAGAGTTGCAATGCCTACTCAGCTCGGTTACTTTGAAGGGCCCTTTCAAGGGTAAAACAGCATTTGAGGCTCTGCAGCTGACGCTCACAAGTTCTGTTGTGGGGGCAGACCTGCAGGTGCGGCTCCAGTGGAACGAAAGGGCCTGCGGGACAAAGGGGCTGCTTTAATGGGGGTGTCATCCTCCCCAGGGCAGACAGATGGAAGTACACCTGTGTCCCCGCAGGACCCCTCCTGGGCTTCTCCCTATCAGAGCGTTAGAGAGGAAGGAAAAATGGTCCATCCCCTCTTTAAAAAGAGTCTGAGATGCCTCATTTTGATAGAGCTGGAGGAACCGAGGGTGTCTACGCTTGTGACTTGGTTGGCAAGAACAAAATGCTATCAGCAAACTAAAACCTGTGCCAAATGAGACTGTCTGCCGTGCATCTTATCTTATTTGAAGTAGCTATATTAATTTGTTTTGTTTAAAAAGCATGACAAGGGACAAGACGTGCACCCACAGAAATTACTGTATTTTTACCGTTCTACTTAGCTCTAGTTTACATATTCATATCCATCCTTAATGTAAAGCTACAAAGCACGTCTTTATGATTGATTTGCCCGATTATCTCAACTACTGGGAGATTGCTGGGGAGGCAGAAGGAACTACTTTTATGGGACTGAATGGTATTTCTACAGTGTTTCCCTGAGGTTTTTTCTTCCTATCTGGTAAGATCAGTTTTCCTTTGAAAATGTAATTGAAGAAATGAATACTGAAAATCACAATCAAACCTAAGAGAAAGGTCTCAGGACAAATGTGGTGGCAACACACACATCAATTCCCGGTTCATTCATGGAAAGATGACACTTCTACCATTAGCACATACAGCAGTGGAAGCCAGACATGTTCATGTTGTCCTCCCAAAATACATGTTTTTAGAGGCAAACACAAAGTTGTAGCTTACACAATAATTAAAGAAGATACAAGTCAACATGTTCACTTCCTTTAAAATGCAGTTTGTGTATTATCCCAGTAATCAACAACCAAGAAGATCCATGTAGAGTGATGGTGCACTGTGAAAAATGGGATCTTTTCATTAGAGTTCAAATGAATGACCTTCCCATTTTGTTAACCAGTTTTGATTCAAATTAAACTACATATTAGTAAATCGAGTACATGATTTACAAAAGTAAAGCTCACCTAGTAATTCACATTAAGTCAGTTAATGCTCTTTTATAATTCTCTCTTTATGTTCAAATATAAACACACTGGTCACTTCCCTTGACCTTCACTTTACCACAGCAAGTGCAGAAAAACTATCAAGTCTGAGCAGAAATGCATCAGCAATGACAATATTATTATATGTACAAAACTCACAGCTACTAGAAATGCAAAAAGATCCTTGAGAAATGCTGACTTGAAAATGCCACATAGTTTTCCATATCTGGACTTTAACATTAAACGTGTCATTACCAGGTATTTTATATACTTTCTAATAAGAGTGTGAAATACTCTTATCAGAGATGCTTTTCTTCCTTCCATCAAATATTCTCACATCTTTTTCTGTTAACTGTTCATATTTACTTAAAATAACAAAGTGCTTCTTTTTAATATTACAATTGCTTATCCTAGTACCCATGGCACACTCAGCAGCCAGCAAGGGATTTATTTCTCTCTCTCTCTGTAGTTTGCTGACAGCTGGGAGCAGTCAGAGATCAGGCCACTACATCTATGAGTCATTCTGAGCTTTGCTGAAAGTCAGGAGGATTTAAGATAATGCTCTCAAATGCAGTTTTCGGTTTCACCTATGTCAGGGATACCAGGTTGCATCCCAGCCGCACCTCGTTGCTGTTTCTTGTGAGGAGCTGCCTCAGCACCTTTGAACAGGGAGCTTTGATCTGTGTGACCTGCCTGGCTGGAGCCCAGGGCAGCTCACTCCCCTCACTCCCTGTACAGTGAATCAACATTTCAAACCTCCTGTCAACACGTACGTTGAATACAGCGTCTTACCATAGAACAAGTTCCAAGCCTGTCCTCTGTGAAAGCTAAGCTGATGAGGAACCTGCGCTGCTTTCCAAACTTACATAGCAATTGTTATAATATTGCTTTTTAAACAAATGTAGGAACCCTATGCTATAAAAAGGCAGACTGAATCCTGTGGCTACAAATACACCTGTTCTCTAGTCACAATGTTTTCCCATTTTCCCTGTGCCGTTAATGAATTACACTGATTTCCAGAACTCTTTGCAGAGCATTGTTGTTTTCTTCATACTCTAAATATTCTTCTTGGATTTTTTTGTTAACATAAATGGATTTGTGGATATCTGCATCCATATGCAAAGTTCACTTTTATTTCTATATCTCTTTTCATTATGTATTTTCAAACTATACTTCTAATGTGCTATCCACCACAAATACTGAGAGCCAGAAAAGCATGCAAGTCACTAGAATCAAGTCAGTTTCTACAAGAATTTTAAATACATTTCAAACAGGCTTCATATGCAAGATATAATTTAATTTACCTCCCATAACTCATGTCCCCTTATGAGGACAGGCCAAATGAATTTTAAATTTAATGTAAATACAAATTAAGTGTGGAGATTGCAAAGTTAATAATCTTCTCGTTGCGTATGGACATTTTCACTTAATTTAAGCTAATTTAGTCCATACCAATTTTTCATCTAAAAACTCTTTCCTTCTCAGGTGAAATATCAGTTTCTTTAGAAGATGATGAGGACCCTCCAGAAGATCCACTACTTTTTATGTCACATGTCAGACCAATTCAACTAGGTATAGTATGATGGCACAGAGAGATCAAAAAGTAAAAGGCGGCGTGGCTGCCAGAGCACTTTCTGATCGCTTGAGCACGCCGTCATTCTGTTTCCAATCAACATAGCTTTAAAACAGCCGCTCTTTTACACCATCTCCTTCCCAGTTCTAGCACTCCAGAGTCTCATGCATTGCTAGATGCTGCCCACTGTATATGAGGTAACTCCTGCATGACTACCATTCACATTCAAATCACATCCCATGCTATAGCTTAATCATATTAACCACATTAACCACATTAATTTTCTTAAATGCTAGTGGAAAGTATGCCAAATGGTAGTGTGTGATACCCACGCTAGCTTGTGGATTTTCTCCAAGTCATGTAATTTCTGCTTAAAGCAGCCTGAGTGAATGGCCTGAGCCAGGACAGACAGGTAGAGGTCAGACCTGTCCCACCGAGCAATCCAGATTTGCAGTGGTCTTCAAAGCAGCTGTATCCTCTCTCCAAGCAATGGGTGGTGAGCAAGGCTTTAGTCCCATCAGATATACAACCACCCATCTGGAAATCATCCTACTATAGTAATTTTGCTCAGGAAGGTTATTACAGAGCAAAGCCACAAATCTGGCAAGCCAGAAAGAGGGAGAAAATCCTAGGTGTGAGCCCCTTCAAGGGGCCCATAAAGGGAATGGAGAAACCTGAAGACATTTTAGGCAGAATTAGGCAACTGATGAGCTGATCCTGGCCTGGATGAACAGCAGCACTGTGCTGAAGTTCTGTAATATTCTTTGGATTTTTGGCACACCCTCTGTGCCCTAGCATATATCCCAGTCCAGTTACAACAACTTTTGCTACAGAATCTCCAAGGTGCCATATTCATGGAGAAAACAAGGCCCTGGCGAAACCGGTGGCTTTTACAGTACACACTACACCCCTCTTACCCACCATAACAAGAAACTAAAGAGGAGATAAGAATCTCACATACAAACAAAACTTTTCTTGCAGTGAGTATCTGAATCAAAGGTTACAGGAATATGTCTGTGTTACTCAGTGCTCTTGCAACATACTGCCAAGCAGATTCATTTGAGCTGCTATCAAATCTTTAATTCTGAGAAAGCTGCTTTCTACAAAGCAAGCAAAATAACGTAAATTGCATGGGCTCTCAAATATTTATGTTCTGGTACTGAAGTGACTTTCTGAGTGCCTTAAATCTTTAGATTTCAATCTTCAACTGCAGCAGTGCCTATGGTTGCATTCACTTGTAAACAAGCATTTTGTTTCACTCTCCCAAGTAAGAAAGTGTAATTGCTATGTCACCTGAAAATTACCCTCCTCAACAACATACCAGTGAGCTGCCTGCTGCAGAGGTCTGATTAACACAGGACTAACAGGGAAGAAATTGGTATCTGTTAATACAGCTTTTTCACAACTAGAGTGAATTACAGAGACTAGCAAAGAATGCCTTTATCTAGGACAAATTCGTCCCCAGACAGGTTATTATACACAACTATGCTCCACTGAAGCTGTGTGTGCAAGCAAAGGTCAGGTATTTTTGCCATCACACAAAGCTCAGTGACTATAAAGTCTCCAACTCCCATAACCTGGATTCTCCTTTTAGAATAAGACACTTGCAAAGGCATTTATCACTTCAGTATGACTGCCGAAAACCGTGACAGTTACTGTACACTTTCATGTTTGCTTTCTTTGATGAAGCACTGGAATTGTGGGGTTTTTTTTAAATAGTTATTTTTGCAAATATTTAGAAAATGCATGAGAAACCACTTTCCAAACTAATTTGATATTCATAATGAAGTCTTTAAGCAAATTCACAATTAGAAACAAGGAAACATTAAAAAACTGCAAGAGATCATATTTCAGTGTTTTAAGTAATTGCACGGCATCCTTTATCTCCTAATAATAAAAAATAAAATTGAAGACTGGAGAAAATGAAAAAAATATTAATTCTGCAGAATGAGATAACTCTAAGTTTTACTTCAACCCCCCTGATATTTGTGATGGAGCCGCACTGAGAAGGGCAGAGGTTCTGTACTATTAGAACTGGGTTCATTATCACACAAATGTTCTTGTGTGACATAAGGCAAAAGTCTCCATTCCTCAGCTCCACACAGAAGGGAGCTTTGTTAAGAATTGGATTTTTCAGACCCAGTTTGGAGCTCTCCATGTGTATAAAACCAAAAGAATGACATGAAACAGAAAGTTAAGTCTTGGTGCTGGTGTCAGTGACACAGCGTCCAATTTATTACTGTGTTGATACAGCACTTTGTATCTTCCAAACAACACTCCTCTTCAATGTCTGAATGACAAAACAGCTCATCGGTTATTCTCAAAGGTGTTACAAGTGAAAATTCAGTATAGTAGGGTACAGAAGAAAGAAATATTCTTCTTGGATTAATTAAATGTACATGCACTATCTTAATACCAGTTTTCAAGAGAAGGCAAAAATTATGTCAGAATTAACGAAAGTGCTGACAAATTAATAACCAATAGTTTGATTTTAATGTCTCCTCTGCTCCATCTTTCTCTAGAGACAAGTCTTGAGGAAACAGCACATTTCATTCTCATTGTCTCTGTCTTTTCCCCACCTCGAGCACCCCATGTAGATAACCTGTATCTGTGTCTCTCCCCTGCCCCACACGATGCAGGTAATCCAACGTCAGCAATAGAGGCTTCCAAAACACCAGCTTTTATTCCAACAGTAGCAAATGAAGGAGGAAAACACTGGACTGTTAATGAAGTCAGAGCTTTGATACGCATATGGTCAGACAAAAATATCCAGCAACAACTGGAGGGGACAGTGAGAAATAAAAGAATTTTTGAACAGGTCGCTGCTAGACTTCAAAAGTTCGGAATTGACAGGGACTGGAAGCAGTGCAGGACAAAATATAAAAATCTGAAACATGAATACAAGAGTGTAAAAAGTGCCCAAGACTCAGGGAGTACAAGTAGAAGTATGAAATTTTTTCGTGAACTGGATGCTATTCTGAGGCACAGCACCATGGAACATGCAAGTAAATCAGATAATGATGAAAGTGAGAGGCTTCCAGAATGGAGACAAACAAAATCAGAAAAGGACTCCATAGGTAAGTACTTCACACCCATATATCATTTAAAAATTTTAGTTTTCCAGCACTAGAGTGACCTTAAAAGAATGAATATGTTTTTATATATATACCAGTTAATTAAAGATTAACCAATTTGCTGGGGGAAGGGGAAACACTGAATGGAAATTAACAATTTAGTCCAGTTGTTCACTTTACATTACAAGGTAATCTTTCAGATTGATTATTTTCTTAATGGAACTGAGAAATGAAAAGAGAGGGAAAAATGAAGACATAAGATAAAGTGATAGAGACCATTCCAGTAAAAGTCATGGCAGAAGAGACTGTTTCCAGCTTAGATTAAAAAATAGATGAGAGAGACAGGCTGTTACTGGAAAAATTAAGACACTGAACAAAACAAGTCTGTAGTTACAGACATTGGTTAAAATATTAACATTTAAATTGTCTTTCTCTTATGGTCCCTAGTAGCCCAGTTTTACTGGCTTTTGGAGCGAGAGTCCCAAACTAGTGAGACAACTATTGTGAAAATAGCAAAAGGAACAATACCAAGAATGCTGTCAGAGCTTGCCTTTAGTTTTTGTGTGGTTATTGACAAATATATTGATAATGGATGGATTAATGCAGAGGTAGTGTAGACTGATGAACCTACATTACCCAGGAGTTAAAATTTTTTATTGGTATGTACAACCAGAAACAGGCCTGCCATTTAAGAACAGAATCAAACATAAAACTCTTTTATTACACAGTAAGAATCCTACACAGGGGATGGTATTAACGGTGGCCATATATAAGACTAGAAGTTAGTAAAGTATTGCAAGAGGTCAAGAAAAGTAAAACACAAAGACAGTCTCTGGCTGAAAACTAGGAGAGCATTTTGGGGGAAGATTCACTCTTCGGTTGGTGTTTCCAGGCTCTTTGCTAATGCATCTGTTACTGCCTGCTGGCATAAAGAGCATCCTAGGTTGGACTGATCTTTTGATTTGACCCAGCACAGCTGTTTTGATGTGATACACAAATGCAGTACTCTCATTAACACAGCATTATTTACACAGAAATGCCTGGAGACACAGGTGAAGAGGACTCTGTTAGTAATATGTCAGAAGACCTACAGGTTGCAGATACAAAGAAAGTTTCTGACTCAGGTAAACTGAAAAGTCTGATTTTATATAAAATATAAAATCTATATATAAAAAATACAAAAAAACTGATTTTATATAAATCCCTAAATTAGTAATTTAATATGGATTTCTAAAGTAAGTCCCCATTGTAATGATGGTCAGAAAATGCAGAGGCCTAAAAAACTTTTAAACGGGAGATAATGTCATGATGATAACCATACTTTCAGTAAATACAGGCATATGTGCACATATACAGTGCTTTGGTGAATTTGATAAAAACAGTCTAGTCATCTTTTCAGAGATTCATGACTCAAGATGTAAAGAAGAAACTATTGCCTTAAGCAAGTTGAGTGCAATGTATTACTGCACTTATTTTTACTTAGACTATGTCTTCCCAAGGATTAGAATTGTTCAGTCTCCTGTGCGTAAACTTACACGGCATTCTCTTTTTCACAACATAATGTGATCAGTATTTAATGTAATTGTGTAAATGCTCATATCAGGGGATGAAAACTTCATTTAAGAGTATCACTACTAGCACTGAATATGAAGATAATATCCTCTTTACGAAGAAACATTATGGTTTATGTCTGAAAGCATCACTTTCAGGGGAAGCAAGAGTTTAACACTCAGCTAGAGACACACATGGAATTTCAAAGGCTGACAGACTTGACTCTCCACAATAAAGGACCTCATGGTCTCTTTCAGTAGCATAAATCAGAATACAGTCTAAATTAGGCATTAAGGAGTAGTCTTACAGAATTTAAAGTGGTCTAGTGTGAACTTGAAAGATTTTAATGTCAACTTAAAAATATTCTGACAGATGATGTTACTATAAATACTACTCCAGACAATCTGGCAGCTCTGCATATAATGAAAGAAACAGCTATAACAAGTAAGTAAAGACATGGTTGATCATGAGAGGTAATTTGAGGTATACCAGGCAGTAGTATTGTTGTTTTAGTATTCAAGAGAAAATATATTTATTGATTTAAATTTATTAACAAAGAAATACATAACTGGCCTTTTATCAGATCACCATGGGCACTTGAGGTATTCATCAGGGAAAAACAGGTTGTCATGAAAATGCATTACCTATAGTGATCTCATTTGTAAAACACATCAAATTCAATTTGCCCCCATCAACAAGTAGAATTTCTACATATATATAAACAGTAGTAAAACACTGTAATACTACATAGATTCAGTAGTGCCACTAAACTGTCATATAACATAGTTTTCAACAGCCTGCAGCTACGTAATATTGTAACTTTTTGGACTGCAATCTTCCAAACCGGTTATTCAAGACAAAGCTAACTGAATACTTCCAGTAAAGTTCTGAAAACTCATTTCTGACACTTCAGCTTTCCTTTAGGATATGTGTAGGTGTTAGACATCTATAATGTGCCTTAGTTACCATTTCCTTTCTCAAATATATGTATTTTAATTGCATATTTTGTTTGTGGGTCATTGTAATCGCAATCTCATTTGGTTGGCAAAGATTAAAATAGCACATGTTTCAGAAATGTCTGTGGTTCAGCCTATCCACTGTAAAGAATACTGATCAAAATTTTCTGACAAAAAAATGGTAAAACCACAGCACTAATCTTGGTGAGATACAGTTTCAGTTTCTAAAATTCTTTCCCTTGCTTCCAATGAAGATTACAGACTCAAATAATTTTATCACAGGTGGTAAAAAACACTTAGACTTTAATGTTGTTTATGGTAACACAATTAGGTATTATATAAAGCAGAGAAAAGATGCATTACAGTATCATGGAGACTCTTTATTCTCTAAATGTGGTAGATGCCTTTACTAGAAAGATCAAATAAATTTAAAGTGAAAAACTGATAAGTAAAGAGATTATATGTATCCCTGTATTCATAAATTTACTTGCTGAAAAATAGTGAAAAAGATGATCACGCAGGGATATCATGTCACATTGGTTCCTTAATATCAGTAGATACCTGACAATCAGTAGCCTTTAGGAGGTGACTTCTTAAACACTACTCCATATTCAACAGAACTTTCACAGAAAACTTTCTCAACAAGCGTGTAATTATAATTTATATGTACTCATGCCATAAAAATTCAGAAACTCAGTTAACCTCGTATCAGGGCATCTTCCTAATTAGTAGATGGAGTTAATGTACTTTGCAGTCAGTTATACACGCCCTTTTCTAGATACATCTTAGCTGGCCCCAGCATACATCTGCTTTCTGGCAACTGCAGCTGCATAAATGTGCAGAGATGCACAAGCTGCCTCAGAAGGGCTTCTCACGGTCTTACATGTAGACCTGAGTTACTAATCACAGATGTTGGCACCACTGCCACTCTTTAAAAATGGTCCAGCCAGGTTTGCCACACTCTGGTAAGGAGAAAAATTGTGATGGTATTAGGGAAAGACAAATGCAGCAGTTTCAGGAAAATACCTAGATATTTGATGTTTCCTTGTATTGTTTTTCTTCTCTGTCCAAAAGAATTTGCTACTTAAAGAGTAGCAAATGCCCACCTGAGAAGGAATACAGAGGTGAATACATCCTTACACGTCCTTCTACAGACTTTTAACAGGTTTCTGAGATGTCTCCCGCAGCACTGCCCTGGCACAGCTTTCCCAGCAGACTGGCCAGCAGAGGCTGCACGAGCATCACAGCAATCACAAACCCATTTCGGTTTTGTTGGTTGTTGTTTTTTAGTGGTTTTTTGTTTGGTTGGTTGGTTGGGGTTTTTTTTTTGCAAAAGCAGCCTAGGAAAGGTCAGGGCCAGTGTAATTTTTTTCTCTTTTGTGATAAGAGATACCCATATTAAATCAATCCGGAAATACAAGCTTATTTAGTAATTCTGACTGATGTTTTATATCTCATGGGATCACTTCTAAGGACAGGTAATTCTAGAAATTCGTTCAGAAGAGCCAGTCGCTTCAGTTTGCACAGGCAGCAGTCAATTCAAACTCCATGTACCTGAATGTTCCACATCAGTCAGACTTTGCAGGATGACCACAGACTGTGTATAGGTGTTTGATTAAATCTGAAGGGCCATAGCAAACAACAGGGGAGATTAAAACAAGATTCTAAGGAATGGCAGTAGCCTGATGTTCTTAAAAAATATCTACAGCAAGTATTTTGCTTCAAACAAATGACTATTCTCGTCATTATTAGGATTTTTGGTGCCCTGCGTACTTCACTATACATCTCTCCCATGACAAATTTGGAGTAAGTCCTAACAGTGCCAAGATACATTCCTAAGGAAGGGCTTTTAAAATAATGGTTGTTTAAAGCCAAGATCTTAAGTTGGTACATACTTGGGCACTTATGTTGGCTTCTTTTGAACATTTACTGCTGTGTGCTTGGAATTTTAAAATGTACAGACATCAAGTCAAAAGATAATGTTTTAAAGCATATGCCTCAGGCTGGTGTGGAGTATTTCAGAGAAGTGCAAACCCAAAAGTTCTTGTTTGTTCACTGGCTTAGCCCAAGGCCTACTCAGGCTGCAGACACAAACTCCTAACTGTGTATCCAGGATCACAGATCTGTGTGACAGAGACAGCAGCAACTTTGCAAGCTGTTGGAAAGTAAACACAGGCCACACTGAAAACTTTCCCTAGCTTTGACATTTCCCACTCCCCTTTTATACTTATTCAAGACACACATGAGAGTAAGGATTAGGAGACAAATTACACATCTTTCCTCATGAGCCAGAGAGCAAGATAAATAGTGATAGTGACAGGGTGCCAAAAGAGAACACAGCTTATATCAGTCTGAGAGGGTAAAAGGAAAGGCTGTGACAGACAGCATTGCTTTGTAGCCTTGTGAGCAACGCTTCAAACACAACAGAGGTTAAGCATATTTGCTGGCAACTGTCTATAGCTTCACTAAACAATGTGGATGGAGCCACTGTGTTTTATCCATGCCAGAAACTCTTGATGGTTTGTTCTGTTTGGCTCAGTCTTGCTCTCCTCATGCCCTCCCTCCAAGAGGTCTGAACGGTGGCTTAAAAAAAAAAACTGGCTCCCTACCCATATTCTTGGCTCGACAAGGAAAAAAAAAAAAAAAAAAGGCACATTATGCTGGTCACATCGTAAAGAACGTCTGATGCAAACAAGGCCTTATTGATTTCAGGGCTAATTTTTAATAAAATGGGTCTGGATTATGCTTTATTGCTCAATGTTTAGGGGCAATATTCCTGAATGGACTGAGAACAGGTTGGGAGCCAGAAACTGCTGTCATTGATCTGCAGTGTGGCCTTCAGCATTTAATCTCTGTACAGCTGTGTCCTCACCTGGAAACAAGAACTGGAAGGACAACTTGCATCATCTGCCTGTCCATCTGTCCATCCCAGGGCAGAGAGGTGGAGTCCTCCCTCACAGAGCAGAGGGCCAATGGCCAAGGAGCGGAGCTCTCCTCCCCACTGAGAGGAGCCCAGGGACACCTCTGTCACCCTGCTGTCTGATGTAAACCCCTCACAAACCACAGCAGGGGGGATGCTCTGAGGACAGGCGTTTAGTACTTTGTCTTTATCACGCAGGCACGCAGCCTGGCAGATCAGTCGTCCAGGCACAGCACCCTGATGCAATGTCAGGACCCTTGCCCTTTTTGGGGCTAATTCAGTGACTCTTGGCGTCAGTCACTTGGGAGTCTTTCAATAATTTCAGTATGTTTTGAAGCACCCCTTATGAAAGTCACCATCTTGCCTGTTCTGCTGCAGAGGTTCACCAGTTACTACATATCTTACCACAACAAACAGCGAACCATTTTACAAATTCTGATACAGATTTAAATAACTTAACGGTTTGCACATTTAATCCATAAACTTATATTATGCAGCTGTTACTTTATTTTAATATATAAGTGCATACACTCTGCTCTTATGCCCACTACTGCAGAGAAGAGGCAGCTTTAACCTGTGAAGAGATGAAATCTTTAACAACAGTTATCATAAATGGCATTCTGAAGTTGGTGATTCTCAAGATATAACTGTTTAGTTAATAAGAATTATTTAGTTAATAAGAATTCTGTACATTGTTTTTTCACAGAAATCCTTGAAGATGAGAGGGACTTTGCCAACTCCATCCCAGCAGCTCAGAAAGCTACACAAATAAAAAAGGAGACGATTGACATAGGTAGGTCGAGTCTGTGTCTTGATTACAACAGCACATTCTACTTTACTTAGGAACTGCAGATTTCTACGGTTCATATGTTACTCCCACACATTATATTTGTTCTGCTTCTAGGTTATGATAAAACCTGGGGTTTATTTTATTTCATAGTACAAAAATGCATAAACACTTCTTTCTCCTTCCCCTAATTAATAACAAGATCTTATTCTCCCAGACAACATCCTCCTTATTATGCTAGATGTGATAAGTCTGCATTTGACTATGACACAAATACTGTTCTTTTTCAAATACAGTTGCTACAGAGGATAAACTGGAGAGCTAAATATAATAGCTTTCTCAGAAACACTGAACATTTTATGCCTTGTCTTCTGTCAAACTACCTCATGACAGTACATTTAATTTCAGGCTATTAAATATCAAACAATCGCCATCAATATTCTGAATTCTTTTACAAGTAAAACTGAAATCAGAATGTCAGCAATATGTAGAAGTCATACATTCAATGACAAGTATTCAGAAGATTTGTTTTATTAAAAAGGTTAAAATTTAACATTAGAATACAGGAGCGATATTAATCTTCTGGAATAAATGAGCATAGAAATCATGGAAGGTCATGAAAAAAAGGCACCAGAGGAAATAACAATGATGTCAAAATCTTTTGATCTGACATCCTAGATCAAAATACACTTCACGATACTGCTGGTTATACCCAGAAGTTAGAAAGAATTAAAAGGATCTATTATAAGGGTTCTATGAACAACAATTCTTTGTCTTTTTACATTGAAAGTTTCTACCATAAGAATATTTCTATTGTATGCATCAATATTTCTGTGGTCCAGGCAAGAGCTTCCTTCTCAGCAATTATGTTATCTGGAGTTTGGGTGTTGAGCCACCCTATCCAGAATAGCTTTTACAACTGTTTGCATAGGCTGATCTTGATTACGAAGACAACTATAAGGAATATGACACTGAGGATGACATTAGAGCAATGCCATCACAGGAATGACACACAAACACAAGTTACATTGAGGATAAAATAAAGCTGTGTCCCTGAAAGTTCAGAGACATAGTGAGGTCACACTAAAGTAAAGAGAAGAGTTCATACACAATGACACAGAGTAAAATGTCATGTGAATCAACCGACTGCCTTAAACACACAAATTCCCTGTCCCTGTCATGTACTATCCGATTGAGGACAGTAATCCCGCAAGTCAGCAGTACACAAGTGCTACTGCCAAAGGCAGAAGGAGATTAGAGAACCAGCATGGTTGAAAGAATGAGCACATTAATGAAAGCCATGGGAGTTTTTGAGAACAGTTAAAAAAAAAATCACTGAAGAGCCTAGGAGTAGACCTACTGCTTCATTTTGGCCCAGAGTTTTATTTCCAATAGCTGCAGGTGTTAAAGGAAGATGCAAGAATTTTCTGAAACATTGTGGGGTAGCCTCTTTAGGAAAAAACATTTTTTTTCTAGTACCCCAAGTAAATCACACATATGCTTATGAGAGTATAATTTCTGATTCTAAATTTTCCATGAGTATAACATTTATTTGAGCATATGGCAACTTATGAAAGGAAGTATTTGCCAAATCACGTAAGAGAAAGCGAGTTATAAAGCAAATATGAATTTCAAGTACTACTCTGTGCGTATATGAATAAGTACCATTATAGAAAGGACATCAAATGAACCACTGCTTATTTACCAACAATCTCTTATTTCTAACAGAGTCTAAACCATGCTCTCATTTTTCAAAACATGTAAGGAAGATTTACTTCTGCTCTTTACCAAGAACTGTACTGAAGGTAATTGGTCTCTGACATTCCCTACCAAAATGATGAGAACTAATCTTTCCCTCCCAACCCAAAAAGTAATTCCACACAAAAGTGAACTTTCGGCCTCAGAGAAACCCAAGCATGAGGAAATGAGCCCAGAGTCAGCAGAGCTGGGGTTTGGTGTCCATAGATGATTTCAAGAGTTCTGAGGTCTTCTGAATTTTACTTCTGAAGGGAATAGTTTTTATGCTGTGACAGAGTGCAAAGCAATAGACTCAGCTCTGCACAGAAAAACAAACACCACCTATGTAAACATGCAGAAAAATAATATAATGTTTCTATCCTGTTAGCAATGGAATTTTGAAGAGAACTCAGATGCTGGTAGAATAAAAAATAGTTCTTCTGTCTTCCCTTTTTAATCATTTAAGCCACATAGAATAGTTTTGGATAAAGCCATCCCTACATATAGAAAGCGCAATTTAAGCTAAGGGTAAAGATTTCCACAAAAGCATCAATGAATTGTTTGTTTTCCAGTTGGCCTTCTACTTATGTTATAACCATCACAAAAGCTCTGTATCACCCCAAAGTAAATAAGCATGGCTCTCTCCTAAAGGAAGGCAAAAGTATGTAAGCTTCTCCACAAAGCTGAGCATCCATTCCTGCCCTTCCTCCTGCAATCAGCTGCAGGCACGCCTCAGAGCCCAGCTTTGAAACCCACCATAGTAGCTTACTGAAGGGGACTCTAAATCACCTTTTTTGTGGTAAAAAGAAATCCTGAATAGAGCAAAGCAAGTAGGAACAAGACGCAAAGGTCTCTTTTCAGTTTCTTTCTGCTGTACCAGGGAAACTCACCAAGATGTGAGAAAAGCTCCATCAGCAGTAGGAAGTGCAGATTTTGCAAAGTCACACCACGCACAAGTCTGCCGACCCGTGCCAGTGCCTCCCAGTCCTCATTACATCCAAAACACATGCAGAGCTTCCAAACTTGAGGGTGGGATGGTGGTCTCCTAAGGTCCAAGTCCCTGCTCATTCCATGACGGCAGTGGGGGAGCACTCATGGCCCCACGAATGGAAAGGCTGTGGTCCGAGCCCTGTTAGGTAGGAGTGAATCTGCAGACACGTGCCCTTACAAATGGCACCAAAGCCTCACCAAGCCTGCCCTACACACATCGCCTGGGAACAGAACTGGAAGCCACACCTGTGCTAATCTGTGTGTACAAACATGTTATGCAAATCAAAGTGCGATACAAACCGTTCATGTATGCCTGTGTGTTTAATCAAGTATTTTAAATTCGTGTTGGCATCCACAGCTGCCTTTTTGGGGATGCAGGAGCAGAAAGAAAGATTTGGCTTATGAGAAATGCTAATAAATAATTTGATTTAGGGACTCTTGAGGCAGAGGAGTTGTTATAACTAATGGGTTAGACTAATAGGTTACAACATTTTTAACTGAAGACAGGTGTTACCTGCAGAGGATGACAACATTAGCAATTTATTTGTCTAAGTCTATTTTATTTAAAACTGTGTATCTCTACAGATGATGATTCTATAAGCACTACCTCAGAAGACAGATCTTGTACACCAGTAGCAAAACGGATAGTCGGGACAGGTGAGTATTAATTGCCATGCATTTGTTCTAAAACAAAATTGCATTGTAATTTCAGTACCAAAGCTGAAGCAATGAGATCTCTACTGTAAACACAGCTCTACTTTTCTACTTCTGACTCCAGTCGAGCTTTATCACTAAACTTAAAAATTAGTTTCACAGCCCTATTCTCTGTCATGAGCAAAACTTGCATTAATACTGTAGTTCAACTTTGCATTCTATACTTATCTGATGAGCAGCATCTGCCTACTTCTGAAAATGGAGGTAAAGTTTTTTTCTTCTATTGAATCCCCAGTAGCATTTTCAGTTGTATGATATTTTGCCTTGCCATTCTAATATGAAATCATACCAGAAAGACATTTTCTTATCTCTGCTGATATATTGTTGCTTCTAAAGTTTAAGGTCTATTGCTTTCCTGCATGTAGCATTGGGATACATCTGTCTTTAATTTGACAACAACAGCAATAAAATTGCACTGACAAAATGTGGAATATTATATGCCTTGGAGAAACAAGAGATTTCACTTGCTGTAATACATATTTTGCATACTTAAGAGAAATATAATCATGTATGGATATTAACATTGCAAAGTTAAAAGATTTTCATAATGAGATTATTATAAACATTAATTTATCCTTCAGCTTGTTACCAAATCATTAGCTACAATTATACTTTAATGTATGTATATTCAGCAATACTCAGTCGTTGTTTCATTTATATTTTCAGACAATCACATTCCCTTGGAAGAAACACAAAATCACTTTAAAGTTATTACAGTTAATGATACTGGAGCAGGAAAACACTGGAGTGATAATGAAGTCAGAGCTCTGATAAACATATGGTCAGATGAAAAGATACAACAAATGCTTGAAGGGGCCACAAGAAATAAAGAAATATTTGAGGAAATTGCCAGAAGGTTAATGAAACGTGGTATAGACAGAGACTGGAAACAATGTCGCACAAAGTACAAGAACCTAAAATATGAATACCGTGCACTGCAGAAGGAAAATGAGCATCTTGGTAATCCCAGGAGAAAAATGAGATTTTATGATGAAGTTGACTGTATCTTAAGAAGACAGCCTCTGGATCCCTCGAGCTGGGGCTGTGAAAGTTCAAGCCTCCTATCAGGTACTAAAAACATCAGTGATGAGATAAAATGCTTAAAATGAAACTTGAAGTTGCCTGTTGACCCATGCTATAGGAGGTAATACGTGGCCAGAATGGAGAGGGAAAATAATTGAGGAACCTGTATCTGCACAGTCAGAGAATAGAGAATCTGAGAATGGAAATGGTCTTTGGAGGAGTTTAGAAGTGAGAACATTAACAAAAAGTGAAAACACCTGAAGTGTTCATTGTTATTGGAGAATATTTGTGTTCTTGGAAGTTTAAGTGAGATACGGTGAAATGGTGTAGTAAAGGTCACAGGTTTTAGAGGAGATCAAGCAGGAGTGTGGAGTCTTATGGACAGGGAGCTGCAAGCCCATAGCAGTTACAACTGCAGAAATCTGTAACAATCAAGCAAAGTACAAGGTCTCCAAAAAAGCAGACTTCATTAATTCAATTCATAGCACAATCAAGAGAGATAAAAGTCCAGGGCAGTCATGTTTATTTGAGCACTTGTAATCATTATATTAATTTTGCTAAAGCAGAATCAGTTTTCTAAATAGAGTTGGCTTCTATTTTAGTACCAAAAGACTTGTGATCTAGGAACCACACAGCCAACCTTCTCTCTGTTGTAAGGGTGCTCATGACTGGACAACTGCTCCAGCTCTCAGAGGCACCTGCCCTTGCTCCAGGCAGATCAGATGCTCTTGCAGAATGAACTTAACCACTGCAGCTTAAAGCTCAGTGAGTTATGGTAAAGCAGAACTAATTCTGATTTTTCTCAATATGTTAGATAATAATTTGTAACATCACAAATGTTAGTTGAGGACTGGAACCATTTCTGCAGCAGAGGCCAGATGGACAGCTTGAGCAGAAACCGCAGGAGCCATGCTAAAGCCAGCTGTCCTCACTCATGAGCCCTAATGTGATATCCAAGGGCACCACACGGTAGTGCCATTAGTTGTGGCTGGAATGACATCCATACAGCCATGGGATGACACCAGTGCTTCTCACCTGCCTCATTCTAGTGCTTGGTCACGTTCTTAAGACACACATTTTCTTCCAAATATAAAAACTGAAGATATCACTACTCATTTCTGCTCTCTGTGAATGGAATTTGTCAACACCAAGAATTTTTGAGTCAACCTGGCTGTTTTACATTTTAACATGCTAGAAAAGGACTGTGTAATCTGTGCTGATGCAGGAGACAGGAAAACAATAACCTTTCAGAAAAGAAGCTTTAGTTATTAAGCTGCTCGAGGCATGTGCCAAATAAATGTGTCTCCACCCTGATTTTGTGTGCCAACCCAGCACCTAACTTTTCTAGAAGATTTTCATTGCTCCAGGTCACTTGTCCCAATGCATTTGCTTTTGTAGTATAAAGCTTTTTGGTGTGTGACTGACTGTGCTTTGAGAATCTTTGCAAAATACTTAGTCACTTTGCTTTTCTCATTAAGTTTCAGTGAGAGGTGCTACAGGAAACACAGGATCCTTTGGTATCAAGAGAAAAACATGGAATGATGGTAAGAGCCGCTGACTTGTTAAAGTATCTATACACTGCTGTTGAATTAGATTCCAGATTCTAGTTTCCAGTACTCAGTTAAAAAAATAAATAATTTCCTAGAACTTAACACCAAGCTCCAAATGAGCATGCTTCTCTCACCCTCAACAATCTGCAAAAGAAGAGTCCTGATAAAAATGTGGGCCTAAGAAAAACTGCAACTTCTTTATTTCGATCCTCATCCCTGATATAAATGAGGTAAACATCAAGAAATACGTCTTTGATTTCTAAGGATCAAGTACAAGGAAAAGATAAAAATATTTTTTAAAAGATGTCTTAATTACCTGTGTTGCTCAGAGGAAAATAGGGATAATATCACAGTCGTTGGTTTCCTCATATTGTACCATGTGTCAGCAAATGAGAGGAGAAATCACGTGTTTAGACATGTAATGTCTAGCAGGTTGCGCATGAGAAAACAGGTTAAGACATCTATACCAAAGAGAAGATACAGTGTGGAATCACTGAGAGAAAAAAATGAAGGTATGGATAGAAATATGCAGCATGCAGTCTGATATAGGAAAGGTCAGGAGCTGTTTTTCTTCCTGGCAGAACTGTCAGGCCCTAAACAAAAAGTCCAACAATGAAGGATGATAAACTTAAGTTTTTAGGAGGCTCCCCGCTATTTTTAATACTAAAATTATGTCTTGTCTATAGATGAACACAGATCTGAACACCACATTTCTGATTTTAGCCTGCACAGCACGCCATCACAAACTGGACTAACAGGACTAACTCTGTGTGATTAAATATACTTTCATTTATTGCCCATGAGATAAGTGCATCTTGCAGAAGGCAGTAGCTAGGCAAAGCTGAAAGTTTCAAATATGACTGATTTTCACAAGATCTGCTTCATTCCATTGTTGTACAATGACCCTTACAAAACATCAGGCAACACCTGCCAAAAGGGTGTAACAGAAGGACAGCATTAAGAGAATCCAGAATGTGCTAAATTTCAGTGTCAGCAGTTCCCTGATTTGTGGCCTCTAACTACATACTTTGCTTTTGTCCACAGAGGTGTCACCTGTTCCACTTAAGAAAAGTGCTTCTGAAAACACCATACTTGACTTCCAAAAACTATTAACAGAGAGAGTGCACACAGTAACAGAAGGCAAAAAGTTACTCTTAGAAAGGCTTTGTAAGCAGGAAGAAATGCAAGACCTCAGCAGAACACAGCTGTATGCTGATCCAGCTGCCATACAACAGGTTGGTTCACTGAACTTTCTACCAAATTAGCATGCAAAGAGATTCTCTCAGATAGTAAGAAATTAAATAGACTTATTTATGAGTGTCAGTCACCCACATGAGTACATGGTTGCTCCCCTTTAATTTATTCACCTTCAGTGATTTAAATTAAAACAAGGTATTATACTGGATGATCCGGTAGTGAGATGGACTGTGAGGTGGACTGTAAACTGGATGAAGGAAAGAAGCCAGAGAGTTGTGGTCAATGGGGCAGAGTCTAGTTGGAGGCCTGTATCTAGTGGAGTGCCCCAAGGGTCAGTACTGGGACCAGTACTATTCAATATATTCATCAACGACTTGGGTGAGGGAATAGAGTGCACTGTCAGCAAGTTTGCTGATGACACCAAGCTGGGAGGAGTGGCTGACACGCCAGAAGGCTGT
>VWYH01010249.1:630526-641026 GCA_013399365.1 Pampusana beccarii | reverse complement strand
AGAGGTGACCTCATTAATGTTTATAAATATGTAAAGGGTGAGTGTCACGAGGATGCAGCCAGGCTCTTCTCGGTGACAACCAATGATAAGACAAGGCACAATGGGTATAAACTGGAACACAGGAGGTTCCACTTAAATATGAGAAGAAACTTCTTCTCAGTGAGGGTGACAGAACACTGGAATAGGCTGCCCAGGGAGGTTGTGGAGTCTCCTTCACTGGAGACACTCAAAACCCGCCTGGATGCCTTCCTGTGTAGCCTTATCTAGGTGTTCCTGCTCCAGCAGGGGGATTGGACTGGATGATCTTTCGAGGTCCCTCCTAATCCTTAACATTCTGTGATTCTGTAAGGTATGAGTTCCCATCATAATCCTTAACTATGAGCTTTTGACAGTGATGTCAGCTAGTCTAATAAAAGATGTAACCTCTGCCTACATGCCTTGGCTCACCTACATCCCACAATTAACAGGCTTAATTGAAAGAAAATAACACTTCGACTGATCAAAGAAAACATGTACAGTTAAAATTTCATCCCATCATTTCCAGTTACCATCTCTATGGCCTTCATGGCAAGTCAGTCCTCTGCAATTAACGAAACAGTTGAAGCCATAAGAGAACTTCTCTTTTGTTAAGCAAGGCTGGTGGGGAAAACACAACATTAATTCCTTTATCAGCAGTTGCCCTCCTGCTAGCCTCGTCACCTGCCTGTGCTGGGCTGGGGGACCATCCCCACCTGTCCGCTGAAGGTACGGTGCTGTGCTGTGCAGCAATGAACTGGAGAACTCCATGAGCCAGAAAGAAAGTACACAAAATTGATGCTCACCTAGATAGGGCAGGTGTGGGTTCCAGTACCTGTTCTGTACTGAGCAAGGGGTCTGCCTTGTCCAGTAACCAAATAGAAGTACAGAAAACATAGAAGCAGTGCAGGGAACAATGACAGAGTGACAAATGCTATGCCATAACTAACCATTACTCTGCAAAATCCTACTAGCCACTACTGCATTTTCTGATTGTGTCAGTATGCTATAACCTATACTGCCTGCAAGGCATGCATTTCCAGGGTTTTCCTTTCAGTGTATTCAAGCAAAACAACTCATTTCTGGATCTCGGTCATGTTTGGGCATAGACCCAAAGCTAGGTCAGTTCTGGGCACACACAAGGGCACAGCTGAAGTCACACAGTGAAGTCCTTACTGCAACAGCCTCCAGGTTTTTTTTATACACAGAGGCCTAAATTCCACCCAACTCCCTCGTCATAAAATCTTACACAGAAAATATTACTGGATATAGTGCTTTGTTGCCTGCTCTATGATTAATTATTTTCTTGTTAATTCTTTTATGAGAGACACTACAATGGTAAATAATTTCCACCAAGGTAGATTTTATCTGCCATTTGACTAGTGTTTTTTAAACAATTCTGAGAAGTCAGAGAAAGATTCCTAGGAAATCAGTGGGTTTTGATCATACTCATTTATACAGTGACACTGGATACAGTGTTCCAGTGTATGCTTATCTACCACTTTTACATTGGTTTCTCAGTATAAATGTTCTTTGGCTTGTAATACTAGTATCATCATTGATTTAAAAATCTTTCTTCTCTCTTTGCAATAAGTTGGTTCAAAAATACATCCTTGAACTCGCATCTATTGTATTACTTGCATCCAGAACTGCTGTCCTTGGTAGGCAAACAAAGCATCTGTCCCTGCCATCATGGCACATTCAGGTATCCATCTAGAACACGCTGAGCCAGCTGAAGACCCTAATTCACTCTAGCACATTTAAACAGTTTAGTTCACTTTAAATTTAAACTAAGGTTTTAAAATAACTGCACTGAAAATAATGTGGATAACTTGCACGTTCTGCGCTACCTGCTCTGTTCCATGAGTGCAAGGCTGAAACTGCACAAAGCAGCTGAAGCTGATTTGGTAACTCGTTGCAACAAGATCCCATTTTCTCCATGTCTACTCTGAGCAACCTGATGCTTGCTGGATCACCTATGTAGTTCAGCTCACTAACCTGACACAAGACTAGCCCAGCTGGGGGAAAAAAAGAAGTGGTTTTCTGTGTAGTTAGTGAGTTGAAGCAGCCCAGCAAGTTCTCAGATGTGCCAGCCCTAACACTGAGGAAAGGTTGTTCTTGTTGCAGTGTGACTGCCTGACCTGAGGGAGGCAGTTGGCACTGCAAAGATGGCAAATTTCACATAAAATTCTGAGTGATGCACAAGGCTCTCCAGCTTTCAAAAACTTTGCTGTCATTCGGTACAGTGTCCCCCAAAAAACTTTCTGTTCTTCCAGAAAATAAAAAATAAGGACTGATTTTATTCATTAAAATAAGCAGATTTTTAAAGAAATGTGCATCTGTTTTTAAATGCTGTTGTTCAGGTGAGAACTGCACAAAAGTACTGAGGCAAAGGACTGTCTAAATTCTTAGTAAGTCAGAGCAGAGAATTGCAGAGCACACTTGCAGTCTCTGCTTGGAAACTGTTCATATCAACACTAGAGGGTAGACATGAAGCAATAACTGACAGAAAAATAAGAACACAAGTGGCTTTCCAGTTAAAAGGTTTTTTTCCTCATAAAACTTTCCAGGGAGCAGGATTTACCTGACAAACCAATTTGCAAAGAGGGTGGACCTCCCTTTGTGTGGGATTCCACTTCTATTCTGTTTTGTGACTGCAAAGCATAGCTTACTTTTTGTAATTGCTTTGTCAGAAAGCTATGTTCTTCTTGCCTGCTGTTCACATTTAAGACATCAAGTGCATGGGGCATTTGCATCATCTAATATCTATGTGTTACTCCCATTTATACAGATAACAATTAATTTACTTGAATATGTAGGATGCTGAAATAGGTTGATCAAAGTGGCATCAAGACAGCCTTTCTTCACTGCAGTTGTAGCTGTGATTCCGCATTACTTTTTGCTTAGAGACAACGGGAATGTGGCACATTCAGAATTGCGGTTGTCCAGAGCTATAGTCTGTCTCCTTTTGACAGCATCTCCCATGGTAGTGACAATGGGCTAAATAGAGCAGCAACTGCTAGAGTGAAGGATTTCTCAAAAAGAGTCCCTTCAAAAATAGCATTAGTTAATCCAGCTCATCCTTCCACTGTTATTTTTATATCCACTTGTGCTGTGGCTCTGCTCTGACCATGCCTTTACATTCATTACAGTCACACAAGTTTTAGTGTAGGCACACTTCTGGGCAAGTTGAATGGAACTTGGAACACCATCTGACACATGCTAAATGGTTATGCTTGAGAGCATTATGGTGAGATAGAAAGGGTTTGGGAGGAGAGGCCTTCTCAGACATAGATGCACGACATGATTCCTTTTAGCAGAAAGGCCAGACCAAGTTGTTTCCATTTAACTGCTCCAGGGAATCTTAATACAAATTACATCATGAAAATGATCCATCATAAGAATAAAAACTAACACCAAGTAATGATGGCAAAAGTAGTTATCCTATTAAAAAAAAAAAATCTTTGCTCTTCTCCCTCCTCAAATATCTGCACTGTTAGTAGGGGTTCATTCCCATTACTGTGAGGGTAAATCTTTCTCCTCCCCAGTTTGCAAATGGTGACACTGAAATTTGTGAGGTTTGGCAGATAAACGGAGCAATCACCACTCTGACCTATATGAAAAAGCTCCATTATTCTCTAAAGCACACCCATTCACTGAGATGAATGCGTCACTTTACACCTCTTTGATAGGGCTCTTACCCTGGAAAGTCCTCTGAATGCCCCATTTAGATTGTTTCCCAGTAGACCAAACTATATTTGGGCCAAGTGAGTGGAAGATGAGCTTCAGGGATCAGAGATGTTTGCATTGCTGGTGGATCCACATGCACTATCACCATCACTGTTGGATTAAAGACTCTCCCTCCAGGCTCTCACCCTTTGTTTATTCTCCTGCAGCAAGGTCTCCTGTGTGTTGGCACAAGCACTCAGGTGGCCAAATGGTTAACCAACGGACAGAGCTGATTTAATTAAAACTAACCTAATAAAAAGCCTCTCCAAACAACCCTGCTTTTTTAAGTTCAAGAAAAGCAGTGTGAGACACGGCAGAAACAGCAGCCAGGACAGTTTATTTGAACTGAACTACCCAGCATGAACCTCCTGTGCTGTGCACAATCCTCCCCCCATCCATTAGGCTCAAATTTAAGTCATGGGAAGACAAGCCAACAGAGCAATCCCATGAAAATTACTGGAGACCTGTATCATGCCTTCATGGATGACTTAACTACAGGCCATGTGAAGAAAAACGAAGTCTCACCCCAGCTCTATGGCTGGGTCAATGTAATGGAAAGCCTGTCGGCCACAATAAACATGTCTGTCTCTGAAACATCCTCTTGGATATACATTTTGGCCCTTCCCTCCTGGTTTTTCCACTCCTTCCTACATTATCTCATTCCAGTTGGTCACTCCACATACAGAGATAAGAGCTAAGACCAAACTGTGTTTTGTGATTTATACATCTAAGAGATTTTAACTTGGATGGAATGGAAATCAGGCTTATCTTCACTTTCCAAAACCGAGCATGCAGGAACCCGAGCCCTGCAGGAAGTTACATAAAACAACCAAAACATCTCTCCACAGCAAAAAGCTCTTACTCCTCTCTTCCTGCAGGAGTAATCTTTGTGGCTTTTTGTAATTATACTGGGCTGTCAGCAGCTAGTAGCACAGAATGGCTTATAAACGTAAACCAAGATAGAACTAAGTGTTCTATATGCACATTCAGTAAGTGTTTCTGAAAGTACTCAGAAATGTGCTACCAGCACATACAGCATGAATGATCTGGTAAAACAGCATACAGACTCAATCACTAGCTAGATAAATATGTTACCCAGTATATTCCATGGGGAATTTACATAGAAATATGGTTAATTATGTAATTTGGCATTTAGACAATTAAAACATTTAACACTGCAGTTCTTGCATCTGGGGATGGGGAACCTGCTTAACCCATAATGGGTCCTTGAGATGTAATGAAGAGGTACACATGTCGCAAACCGAATTATCAGGATCATTACCTGTAGCATATCCACATTCCTCAGCAATTTCCCATCCAAATACTATTGCAATGTCAAGATTTTTGTTTGAAAGATTCACAGTGTAAGACAGGATACCAATAGCTTGTTAAATAGCCTTAAAAAAAAAAATCTACCTTGTACCCAAAATGTTGTATGTAAAGTGTAGATAAACACTGTCCTTATGCTATATTGAGTGTAGGTATTTGGAAGAATGGCTAATGGGAAGCAACCAATAATTTACTAGGTTGAAAGAGAAGTAAAAACTCTTAACTTAGACTGGTGATTATTTGGGTTCTGTTGTGTGGGTTTCAACACTGGACAACAACAGGGAAAGCATCCAAACAGCCTGCGGGCCAAGCCTCCATTCTCCATTTACTTTGATTCTCATAACAAATTCTATACATAGACCCAGCTGAGTTGGGACAAGGAGTATTCCCTGATTTAACAGGACTTCCACCTGCACAGAAGCAGCCTTTTAAAGACCTTTGCTGAAAATCAGTACAAAGCTGGATACGCGCAGGTTTCAGCACACAGTATTACTGCCAAAAATACCTTCCAAGCAATTTTGCAAAAAGTTAACAGAAATCACACATGTTCCAAGTTTAACTTCGCAAATTTGTCCTGGTCAAGGACTCAAATGACGTTTAATATATTTGTAACTCAAAGTACTCCTCCTCCCTCCCTCACCGCCCCCAAGAAAGTCCTCTCCTTACCAATATCCTCTGACTTTATTTTGGCCTGCTGCCAGTGGATTTTGCAGTGACTTTGTTCCCTGGCTTACAAATTGTAAAGATAATTTAGAATATCCACTTTTAAGCCTTGTTAGTGTTGATGCTGGAGTAACAGCGTCAGCTTTAGCAGCTTTAAAGTTTCAAACATAATGACTGCTAACATAGCTGTAAAATGTGTTAAAACTAGATGAAAATCACTTTCAAATGGTCTCAAATTAAGTTGATACAATGTTCTTAAGTGTGTGGAAGGCCTTGATTAACCTGTGAGTAGGAATATACTAGTTTTCATTTTAATTCACAGCTCACCATTATAAAGTAAAAGTAAATTAAAACCCATGTTCTAACTTCTGCTACAAAATAATACAAATTTAAGCGTCAATCATCTAGCAGCTGCTTTTTAATTAAAAAACGAAACAAACAGCTTTTAAAGTTGTTGCTTATGTTCAAGATAGCGAAATTCCAAGTCTATCTTTTGTCTTTCATTATATGCCTAATTGTGGGCCCCTCAAGAGCCTTGCTTACAATTACACACCTGATTTTTCAGGCAGAACAGTTTCAGTAAAACAAAAAGCACCACCCAAACACATGCCGTTGAATACACACTTAAATATTTTGATGGCTTGATCCAGTGCATGGAGTTTCAAGTTTTCAGTTACAAACATCCTTACTGAAGTAAATCTCTTCAGTGCTGTAATATCTTTTTAACACTGTACTATAAACTATCAGCTAATTTTAAGCCATTTATGAGAAACAGCAAAGTCCTTCACATTGCTGCAACCAACTGTATCAGAAAATGAAGCACAAAGAATTTATGCTGCATGCTTTTTTGTGGCATGTAACAAATACTCTGGATCTTTATGGACACAGATAAGATTTCAAAGATTAGAAATTAGAATATGTTGCCCAACAGCTGCCTCTTCTTTGTGGATAAGCCATCTCAAAAATTCAATTTGATACAATGCCATGCTTGAATATTCTGTGTTTTTTGAATGTAAGATGAATCAAGGGCCAAATTGTGTAATTTGATTATCGCACAAGACTATTTTGCATATAAAAGTACCTAAAGCCCGTAGTCATTACCTAGACATCCTTACTAATTTGAAGGCAGGTTTAAGGACTGTATTTTCTAGTGGTCAATCAAATTTCTGTTAGTCACTCAGGCCTGACTGGGGCTGTCCATTAATATTTACCATAACTCTCATTCATATTTACTTATTTTTAGAGGAACATGGTTAAGAGACACCTTTTAGTTTATAAGTTTAAAGGAACTGGCTTAATGAAATTTCCTGATACAGTTAATGCTAAATCTTAATTCTGGTTTTCAAAAGACATTCCAAAAAAAAAAGAAGAAAAATAGGTGTTATCCTGTTATTTCCTGATAGGGATGCCACTTCTTCTACGCCTCACAGTAGGAAAAATGCAAAAAGGTTAGAGGGAAACTTTATAGAAGGAAATGGGAACATTAACATTTCAGCTATTTAATATAGTTTTATTAAGTACTTGCAAAGATATAGCTAATTGAACAGACTTCCACTTTACGGATGCAATAATGTCTCTAAGAAAGGGTCCCTTAAAACGTTTGACAATTATTGAGTCAGAAGATCAGAATCAGAGGTAGTGCATGTAACACCATTAGGTGTGTAGCTTCCTGTGGAACTTGTCTATTGCTTACAATTTCAATCACAACATTAATATTACTGTCTGCAGTTGTGTCCTACACAGGGAGACTTGTCAAGTGCCCATCAAAAAAAAAAAAGAAAAAAATTTTAAAAAAAACAACCAGCCAACCAAAAACCCCAAAAAACACCTCAGTGTATTGGAAAACCATTAAATGAGGTTGCAATTAAAATTGAGATAATGAGCTGCAAAGTAATGAAAATGCATCAATCATTTTATTTCCAACTAAGAAACTCCAGGTCCATCTGTGTAAGCACAAATGAGGTAAGATTTTTTTCCAGTCTCCTCAATGAAAAATGGCCCAACCTAAAATGAGACTATTGATTACATGTCTTTGTTACTTGGATTTTGCAGCTCTATCATTCCCAATAAAAACATTTTTGATGGACACTGGCAAATACATATATATTGTTTATGAACGATACATCTGCAACCCAAAGAAAATTATTGGTATATCAGACTCATGTAGGGATGCAGCATTTTACCAGTAAAACTACATGAAACTCAGCTGTACTAAACAGAAAATCCCAGTGTGAACAATTTCCTGCTGTTGGTCCAAAACAAGTTAAGAGCAACCTTTACATGTCTGTGACCTCAAAAATATACAGAACTTATCATAGAATCTCATTTTATCTATTCGGTGCATGCATACCTAGAGCAGCCCACCTCTCCAGCCTGTCAGGAATGTGATTGTTTAGCTAACTTCTTGCAAATGTGAAGTTAAGCATAGTATGTAGGTATGTGTACTATAGAAGCCTAACATGTAATACAAAACTAGCATGTGCTTGTTTGGCTGTGCATGTGTTCCCACAAGGCAGATATACCTTTCTGGCACTCCTGGAAAAATGACTGGCATATGTCAGTGCATAACATCATTACTTTGAATACCCAACAGAAGCAGAACGCAAACTTCATTTTGCAGCCCCGCATCCACACGGATCACAGTGAATCCAGTCAGTTTTAGATGACCGTAGACGTCCGGTCGAAAAGAAGTTTTATTATATCATGGTGATGAATCCAAACAATTATGGCTCGTAGGGGCCTAAAAATGCATGGGAACCACTCCGTTTCGGTAGTGTCGTTCGGGGCGAGTTACACTTGCGAGTATCCCGAGTAACGCCGTGAATACCGGCCGGGCCTCGCCGGGACTCCGGCAGGGGGTCGGCGCCCGTGTGACACGGCGGCGGGGCTGGCTGGCCGGGCGGGCGGCGGGTTCGGCCCGCGATGAGCGGGGCGCACCCCCGCCGCCTGGTTGTGCGCACGGAGCCCCCCGGGCAGCGCAGACCGTGCGCACGCCCGGTCCGGCAGCGCGGCCCCCGGGCGGCAGCGGGGGACGATGCGACTTAGCGAGATGCAGCCGAGTCCAGAGCACGTCCGAGAGCTGCTCCTTCAGCGGGGCCGGCCCGGAGGGCGGGAGGCGGCGGGGCGTTCCTTGCGCTCCGCCACCGGGCTGCTGCTGCGGCTCCCCCGCCGGCGCGGAGCGAGAGGAAGGGACGGGGCGCTCCGGAGCGGTCAAGCCCCGGGCCGGTCAAGCCCCGGGCCGCGCCGCTCCCCTCCCAGCCCCGCTGCTTCCTCCGCCGCCACCGGCGNAAAGAAAATTATTGGTATATCAGACTCATGTAGGGATGCAGCATTTTACCAGTAAAACTACATGAAACTCAGCTGTACTAAACAGAAAATCCCAGTGTGAACAATTTCCTGCTGTTGGTCCAAAACAAGTTAAGAGCAACCTTTACATGTCTGTGACCTCAAAAATATACAGAACTTATCATAGAATCTCATTTTATCTATTCGGTGCATGCATACCTAGAGCAGCCCACCTCTCCAGCCTGTCAGGAATGTGATTGTTTAGCTAACTTCTTGCAAATGTGAAGTTAAGCATAGTATGTAGGTATGTGTACTATAGAAGCCTAACATGTAATACAAAACTAGCATGTGCTTGTTTGGCTGTGCATGTGTTCCCACAAGGCAGATATACCTTTCTGGCACTCCTGGAAAAATGACTGGCATATGTCAGTGCATAACATCATTACTTTGAATACCAAACAGAAGCAGAACGCAAACTTCATTTTGCAGCCCCGCATCCACACGGATCACAGTGAATCCAGTCAGTTTTAGATGACCGTAGACGTCCGGTCGAAAAGAAGTTTTATTATATCATGGTGATGAATCCAAACAATTATGGCTCGTAGGGGCCTAAAAATGCATGGGAACCACTCCGTTTCGGTAGTGTCGTTCGGGGCGAGTTACACTTGCGAGTATCCCGAGTAACGCCGTGAATACCGGCCGGGCCTCGCCGGGACTCCGGCAGGGGGTCGGCGCCCGTGTGACACGGCGGCGGGGCTGGCTGGCCGGGCGGGCGGCGGGTTCGGCCCGCGATGAGCGGGGCGCACCCCCGCCGCCTGGTTGTGCGCACGGAGCCCCCCGGGCAGCGCAGACCGTGCGCACGCCCGGTCCGGCAGCGCGGCCCCCGGGCGGCAGCGGGGGACGATGCGACTTAGCGAGATGCAGCCGAGTCCAGAGCACGTCCGAGAGCTGCTCCTTCAGCGGGGCCGGCCCGGAGGGCGGGAGGCGGCGGGGCGTTCCTTGCGCTCCGCCACCGGGCTGCTGCTGCGGCTCCCCCGCCGGCGCGGAGCGAGAGGAAGGGACGGGGCGCTCCGGAGCGGTCAAGCCCCGGGCCGGTCAAGCCCCGGGCCGCACCGCTCCCCTCCCAGCCCCGCTGCTTCCTCCGCCGCCACCGGCGAGCCGGAGCCCTCCCGGCTGCATGTGCCGGCGCGGGGCCCCGACCACCCCCGGACCCGCCACGGAGACGCCGGTTTCAGACGGTGGCCCCGTCCATCCCGACCCCCTTACCTGTGCTGCAGCCCCACCAGCCCCAGCGTGATCACATGCGGCACGTCCAGCTCGGTGGGCCACACGCCGGAGGCGATGCAGCCGAACACGCCGCACTCCTCCCGGATGCCCAGCTCCTCCAGCTCCATGGCACGTGGCGGCGGGCGGCCCCAGCCCCGCTCTGCCGGCTCCCGCGCGCTCCTGCCGCCGCCGCGCGCAGCCCAGAGCGCCGCG
>VWYH01010249.1:512435-628013 GCA_013399365.1 Pampusana beccarii | reverse complement strand
CCCAGGATGCCATTGGCCTTCTTGGCCACAAGGGCACAGTGCTGGCTCATGGTCATCCTGCTGCCCACCAGGACCCCCAGGTCCCTTTCCCCTACCCTAAGCATGACTTCCCCTTGGTGAAGCCATGTTGACTGCCCCTAATAACCCTCTTCTCCTTGATATGCCTTGAGATGGCACCAAGGATAAGGTGTTCCATCAGTTTCCCAGGGATGGAGGTGAGGCTGACTGGTCTGTAGTTACCCAGGTCCTCCTTCTTGCCCTTTTTGAAGACCGGAGTGACATTTGCTTTCCTCCAGTCCTCAGGCACCTCTTCTGTTTGCCAAGACTTAGTAAAGATGATGGAGAGTGGTCCAGCAATGACTTCAACCAGCTCCCTCAGCACCTGCGGGTGCATCCCGTCTGGACCCATGGATTTGTGGATGTCCAGATTGCTTAATTGCTCCCCAACCCAGTCCTCGTCAACCAAGGCAAACTCTTCAACTGAGGCACAACTCATCCGTTGTCCTGCCTTCCTCTGAGGCCTCAGGGGTATGGGCTCTTGAGGACAGCCTCCTGCAGAGTAGACAAAGAAGGCATTCAGTAACTCTGCCTTCTGTGTATCTTCTGTCACCATGGCACCCACCCCATTCATCAGTGGGTCTACATTGCCTCTAGTGTTAGTTTTACCTGCCATGTATTTGAAAAAGCTCTTTCTGTTGTCCTTGACCACTCTCACAAGATTTAATTCTAAGGAGGCCTTAGCTTTCCTAGTTTTCTCCCTACATCCTCTGACAACAGCCTTGTACTCTTCCCAAGTGGCCAGCCCCTCCTTCCATGATCTGTAAATGCTCCTCTTCCACTTGAGCTTGCCCAGCGGTTCCCTGTTTAACCATCAGGTCTCCTGGCTCCCTTCCTTGACTTCCTGCGTGTTGGGATGCTCTGATCTTGAGCTTTTGAACTTGAATCTGCAAACAGTACTATAATACAGGCATCAGTGAACTTGGTTAAGACCTCTTAGAGCTGTGTGCTCATTGGACTTCGGAGCATTCGCACAAAAACTGCTTCAAGTACCAGCAGAGTTACTCCAAAAGTTGTGTTATCTGTTAGGTGTAGTAATAGTTCTCAGTCAATCAGTAAAGTCCTAGTGTGTTTCATACATGGGAAGAAAAGATGGTTTCCATAGAGTTCTATCTACTAAATTTATGCGCAAGCTGTTCTTAAAATATGGGCCGAGACCAAGATATTTTGCAAATTGATTGGTGGGGAAAGAAAAAAGTATGATCAAGTCATTCAGTATAATCCTCAATCGCTGGATTTCCTGGAAAGCCTATTGTGCATGCAGTACAAAGAAGCCTCCAAGGTCTTTCTGATTATATCTGCAATTGATCGAAACTACTAGGTTTTGTTTAGGAACAATTAATGAGTTGTTTTGCCTGATTCTTAAATGGGCAATAGTGAAGATAACAATCAAAATATTTAATATCCTACGGAAATGAACTTTAGCTGTGAAGAAGCCATGCTGTAGACATCTCAAAGTTCCTTGAATGTTTTGTACTCAGTAACTTCAGGTGCTGTGGAAAAATATGCAGAGTAAACTCAGCTGCATTTTAAAGCAACAAAAGAACTTTGAGGGTTCTTCACCAGTTTGCTTATTTGACTGGCATAAGTTGCAGATAACGTGAATGCCTCATTTTAGAAGTTGTTTGTTTGCTTTGCGCAACTCTTCTTAACCTACTCTTTCAAAGGTGATGATTTACAAAGTTCTGTTAAAGTTTCTCCTTTATAATAGCACTGAAGTCAGCCCTTCAAAAGCACACATCTGCACCGATGAATAATGTAGCAGTAAACCTACTGGGGGGCCTTAATACCTGAATTTGGAAGTGACATAATATGCAGTTGATTATTTAAATCATTCTGCCATTGGGGGCAATGCAACAAAATCAGAAGAGTCAATGTTAATACTATATTTTAAGATTTAGGTCTTCCTTTATGGGTCTGGAAGTAGAATGGAATAGAGCTACTTCTTGATTTGACTGGTTACAGCTCCCTTGTTTTCTGTTTCTGGCAGATACCAGTTGGGCTTGGCAGTTGTCCTGCCCTTGGGGGAGGAAAGTGGGACTTTGCTCAAAAGTAAAGTTGAAAAAAGAGCCATTTTGCATTTGCAGTGGCTATCTGCACATGTTGGCTGTCCCTGAAGATCTAGTGCTTTAAATACATGTTGTTTTGTAACGGAAGAGAGGACTAAGTCATTCTCTTCCCTGCCCCATCCTCCTTTATTCAACTAAGTAGTAAAGACTACCATACTTTTGTGTTTTGCTGCCTTTCCTAAACTCCTCTGAAAGCCTCCAATTACTGTTCCAGGTTACGATGGATCTTCCACCAGAGAGCATGGTTGGGTACCTGGTTGCTGTTAACTTTTGTTTAGAAACAAACCATTGTGAGGGATGGAGTTTTAAAAAGGTCCGTTAACAAAATTATTTGCAAGAATAGGACTTCTGACCAGAGCATAAGGTTCTGAGCTACAAGAGAGCATTGTATGATAAAATTGGCTGAGCTAATGAGTTGTGGAAGGTAACTGCATTGATCACCTTTTGCAAGGCCAGGGTGGTGTTAAACTACGCTGAAGAGATTCAGTGTATCCCTTAAGTCTAGATAAGAACAAGATTCAGTTGTACTTGAAGATGTTTGTGACTCTTGTTTCAACTGTGGACTGTGCCTGGTAATGGAACTAAGCTTCCATCTTTGTATTTAGGAATCAAAACAGCTTTTGTTAGGAAACAGAGTGACACAGCATTCATAGCAGCTCACTGTGAAATGATCCCAATTGAATGGGTGTGCAGAAGAATTGCTACTGGGTCTTTCCTCAAAAGAAACCCTGGTGTTAAAGAAGGATATAAGTTTTACCCACCCAAAATTGAGATGTTCTACAAGGTAAGTTTCCTCTCCTGCAATGTTAATCAAACTTAAATAGAGCTAGAATTTTGTATTATGTCTTTAAAAATGCTCACAAATAAAGCAAGTAGCAGTAGTGGCTGACCAATCCTGTTAGCATTGGTAGTTTTGCCATCCTAATATTTGTTGCGTTCTTGTCCAACAGCTGTTTTATCTAAAGTGCATATAATGCAATACTGGCGTACAGGGCCATTAAAGAAAATCAAACCACCCTATATATAAAATATATATATATTTTTTTTATAAAGTATAAGGTCTTTTTAGGCGTAAGTCTAAGGCATCAGTTGAAATGGATGTGTTGATATATTTGAAGAATTAAAATAAATAGTACGTGGCACACCGAGTATAAGCAGCTAGCTAGTCACTTAGGATTCTGCACTTCTTTGGGTATGCATGCTGAAAGAAGTGTCTTGTGAACTATGACCTAGAGTGTTGTTTGTAGTGTACCCTGTCACTCTTGGGGCACTGTCCAAACTTGAAGTGCTTTTAAAGATGTTGAGGTGTTACAGTGAATGTTTTCAATGTTGCTGTCACTCTTTTTTTTTTTTTTTTTTAGTGCTAATCATCAAATATTAGTTTAAAGCCTGGATTTGTTTTTTTAAAAGCAAACAAACAAAACCTAGTATTATCTTCCAATGGTTATTTTCCTCTTCTAGCTATCTTAAGTTACATGATGTATATGTTTTGGTTTTCTTAACAGGATGATGCTAATAATGATCCACAGTGGTCTGAAGAGCAGCTAATTGAAGCAAAATTCTGTTTTGCTGGACTTACTATTGGCCAGACTGAAGTGGATATTATGGCTCGTTCTACTCAAGCTATTTTTGAGATCCTGGAAAAGTCCTGGCAGCCCCAAAACTGCACTCTGGTAGACCTGAAGGTATAAGAATCTGATTTTTCACAATCCTGGTTCTAACAGAAAATGTATCACTATATAGTTCCTAAAATAGGATTCTTTCGTTTTAGATTGAATTTGGTGTTAATATTCTGACAAAAGAAATTGTTCTTGCTGATGTTATTGATAATGACTCTTGGAGATTGTGGCCATCGGGGGACAGAAGCCAGCAGAAGGATAAACAGGTACTGTTTTAATCTTTACCTTCTAAGTCGGGAAGGAAAATGAAAAAAGTAAACCTTACAGTTAAACATCTGCTTTCAGAGTGGCTTTTTCTTGTTACAGAGTAGCTCATAGGGTACCTAATGTCCAATCCTGTTCTCATTAAATAGTTGATTATCTGGTTTATAGCAGAAAAAAAATCCTTTGCCTGTATATCTTCAATAGGAGTGCCCAAGAGCACTATTGACTGGAACTATCGTAATGAAGTGTGGAGCTTCCAGGGGTAACAAGTGTTTCTGACTTGCTGTGCTGATAATAAAATGGTTGGACAACAAATCAGTAGGAAGAATAGAAAGTTTTGTTCCCAGGTCTGCCTCCAAGTTTCTCTGTTTACTCAGAATGGTATCCCTATTGGGAGACATCTGGCAATACATAAGAAAAATCTGCAGGGACAATGGTTTTCTTCATTATTTAGGTTAAGCTCGAATTCAATATTCAGTTGTCTGTAAGTGTTACTAACAGACCCTGTCCACATATGAGGACTGCAAACATAAGGTTGAAGTAAAATTTGTCCTGTATTTAAACTTGTAGCAATTACACTTGTCAAATATCTCTGAATTACCAGATAAGCAGTTATGAAAGAACCAGTTCGGAAATGCTGCTGCCATGAATGTCCTGTCGCAGTCACTGAGACTAGTAGCAGAGACCCTGTGAGAGAAAGTGGCTGTAAGCCACAGGGAAAAATTTCAAAATGTTTGTGCGGGAGGAGGGATATTATTTTTAAACTGGGAAGCAGAACTGCTCTGTTGTTTACTTTACCTGAATTATGTAGTAGTATGTTTGAGTGAATTGTTCTGACAGTGCTTTTGCTCATATCCCTAAAGTAAGGTACGTGATAATATCATGCAGAATCTAAGTTGGCTAATGCAGTGCCACTGCAGGCAATAGCCTTGTTACAAATACAATTTTAAGTAAGTTGTATGTCTTTCCCTAAATTTACCCTTTGGGAAGCTTCTAAAACCTTTACCCTCATAGCTAACAGCCTTTCATTTTGCAAATGGCCATGAATTGCAATGTGGAAGGTTGTTTACACCTACTGAGATGGTTCTTCATTAATAGCTCTTCCTTGCTTCCATATCCACTCTCTCCTATATCTCTGTTCTCCTTCCTGTGGAATTGCTGGAAACTGCATAAATATTTCAGTTGGGGTATTATAAATTATGTTTGCAAAATGAGTGCTTTATGTACTGAAAACACGTAATCAACTTCAGGTTGTTTGAGTTTTTGTTTTTTACCTCTTTACAGTCCTACCGAGACCTGAAAGAAGTGACTCCTGAAGCACTGCAAATGGTTAAGAGAAACTTTGAATGGGTTGCAGAAAGAGTGGAGGTGTGTTTTTTATGAACAACGTGTCTAGACTTCAATAATTGCATGTCTCCAGTCCTGCTCACTGTTTTTCTTTCCCCTGCCCCTCTTCACTCTTTCCCTTAGTTGCTTTTGAAAACAAAGAGCCAAGGTAGAGTTGTGGTGTTGATGGGATCCCCTTCTGACCTCAGTCACTGTGAAAAAATAAAAAAGGCATGTGCAACCTTTGGAATTCCTTGTGAGTTAAGAGTGACCTCTGCTCACAAAGGGCCAGATGAAACTCTGAGGATCAAAGCAGAATATGAAGGTAAATGTCCAAGAACTACTGATTTGGATTGAAACAATATAATGTTCAAGAGTGACTTAGCCGTTTAAGGATTTGTGTGGGATTTTCCCATTTTTTTGTTAAAGACAACACCAAGCTGTTACGATGCTGTTCTACACTTGCTAAATAAGTAATGACAGGTTATAGACTGCAGGAGGGAATTACAGAGTAATTTATTGTCCTGCTGCCCAGCCACAGCTTCCACTACTCAAAGTCTAACCCCTGCTGTTATCCCAGTACCAGAACTACTTTGCCCAAGCCTTGATCATGTTAATATGCTTATTGTAGCATCTTGCTGCTAATGCTGGCCCTTCTGAAACAAGGAGGAGTGACAGTTTCTCTCTCTGAATATTCTTAGGTACTAGTTATAAGGCAGATGTTGCTCCTGTCATGTTATCCTGCCTGTTTCATGAAAATATACCTGTTGGTTATTCTAGATGCCATAAGGAAAAAAAACCTTTATTTAAATTCTTATACTTACCAATAAAACTTGATGTCTCTTTAAAAGCACTTATAGCCTAGCAGAGCAAAGAACTATTTATTTTGTGGGAATATACATTCTACTAAGTGAAACTACAGATGTGGTAGCAGTAGTTGAGAAACACTTGTTTTGAGGTGAACTGTGTTAAGATTCAGGGAGAAGAACACTTAAAGATGCAAAGGTTTAATGGCTATGTTTTCTACAAAGCTAAGCAGCACCTGCTCCTCTGATACTGAGACTTCCCCTCAGAGGCAGAGTAAGATATTCTAACTTCAGCTGTGGTAAACACTAGCTGGGATTTAAGGCTGTGAGATTTGGAAGATATTTCTGTAAAGGAGGAAATTAGGCACAAAACTCTAGTGCTATGTAATAGAATTGAGAAAATGACTGCAAACAGAATTGTGGACTTGAATACTAAGCTCCCACAAAAGCCAAGTGGTAGAGAGCAAGGTGGATTGCTTATTTCTTCATATCCTTTTATCCCCACCCAGGAGATGGAATCCCAACGGTGTTTGTGGCAGTAGCTGGCAGAAGCAATGGTTTGGGGCCAGTAATGTCTGGTAACACGGCTTACCCGGTTGTCAACTGTCCTCCACTCTCAGCTGACTGGGGTGCTCAGGATGTGTGGTCTTCTCTCAGACTGCCCAGCGGTAAGATGTTCTTCAAATTATGCTCTGGTACTGACCTCGCTCTATTTTTGTTGTTGTTCTAGTGTACATGTGTATACAAACACTCAGCAAAGCACTGGAAAAATAGCTGCGTCAGTGCTGAATAAAGTCGTATAAAAATATCTTGCATACTGTCTTTGACTTCTTGATGGCAAAAAGCCCAATAAACAGAGCAATGGTTACATAGGAATAATCTTTAGAAAGATATAAACTTTGCCTTATTCTTGGTAAATATTCCTGTTTGAAGTTGGGATTAGTATTAATGGAGATTTAAATAACTGAATTTTGTTAATAGAGCTGTTAATGATAGAGCTGCATTTTACTTATGATCAAAGATTAAAAAAAAAAAATCTTTCTGCCCAGTCAGTGTAGGTAGGATCTTAATTCTATTTCTTTATTGCATTGTTACCTGTATTATATTTTACTGTTGTTAGGCACTTGAAGGGATGCTTGGCAACTAGGGGGCCCAGAAGTCTGTTACCTTTGTATAAGGAGAGTCATTTGCTATGCTGGCTTTTGGTTTAAGATGCCGTGAAGCAGTCATATTAGAAGTAGTGGAACACGTGATACTTCAGTAGCTTTAAAACTAGATCATGTGGTTCCTGGAGGCTGAAACAAACATCATCTTAACTTGTTCTTAAGAGGCAGTGTTTTGTTTGCCTATAAGACATGCTTTGGTTAAGTGGCACGTTCTTCTCTGCAGGTCTTGGCTGTCCTACTGCTCTGTCACCTGAAGGAGCTGCCCAGTTTGCTGCCCAGATATTTGGGTTAAACAACCATTTGGTGTGGGCCAAACTGCGATCAAACATGTTAAACACCTGGATCTCCTTGAAGCAGGCTGACAAAAAACTTCGAGAGTGCACCTTGTAAGTCATATTAACAAGTAACTATTATTAGTTACACAGAGATAATGGCGTGCATATTTGTTCATACTAGAATTTACGTTTGGATGAGCTCCAAAGTCCTGCATCCTTTCTTACACAAGAAAGTGTTGTGAAAACAGTATATGAAGTCTGTTGTGTCCTCATCCTTCCCTTGTGTGTTTTTTAATATAACAACTTGGTAAAAGATGAGGGAGTAGTATTTTAGGTATCACTTTCTGTTGCTCCAAAATGGTGCTCTTCTGCTTTTTAGTGTATACTGTTAACTACAGACTATGTCAAGAGAATTATTTGGTGTGATCTAAATAGAATTCAACTAGTCTTCTGTGTTTCTGTGACAGTAATATTCTTCCATAGTAATCATGTATGTCTTGAACCTTATTAACTCAACTGGACTGCTAACTAAAGCCAGTGCTGGTGTGGTTCTGCTTGCAATGATGGTATGCTTTCTTTAGCAATAAAGTGGCAAATATGCTATACTAATAGGAAAGGGGGCTGGAAAAATGTTTTGAGAGACTGAAAAACAACCCTTGCCTTATCATAATGTATATACATACATGTTTTGGGTGTTTGGTTTTGTTGCCCCCACCTTTTTTTTTTTTAAATGTGTGTACGTGCATACCCCATTGATATCTTTGGGAATTATGTGATAGAGTTGACACCAATTCTCTTGTTCCTAACAAGCTATAAATACAAATGATTTGAGTGAACTGTAGCTAGGCTTGTTGCCCGTTTGCTTTAACTCTTGCCTAGTCCAGTGTTTGCCCTTTTAAATACCAGGCAGATGTCTGCCTTCAGTAGTAGGACCTATGGGATGTTGTCAGACTGTCTTCATACACTTATACAAGTCTAGCTATTATATTTCTATATTTTCTCATTGTTTCTTTTGAAAGGGGGAAATAAATAGTAAAGCAACAAAGTACTGGGGGGAAATCTAAGCATGACTGTCTTGTCTTTGCACACACCTATCTTCTGAGTAGGTACGATTCTGACAAATATGCAATCATTCAATGTATGTAACATTTATGCTTTTACAATTACAAATAAACTATTGAATTCAAAGCTTCTTGTTGGAGGTTTATTAAGTAAGCACAAGTAAAAACTAGCCATCAGCTGTGGTATGTAACTTCAGGACAGTAAGTTAGGTAATGCACTTGTAAAAGGCTTATGCACTACAAACTGCATAGAGTGGTATGAAGTGGCAATCTTCTGGAAGATAGTCAAGTAGCAGTGTTTCACTGTTACAGCAAGCTGTGTTGCTTTCTTCCTCATGTACTGCTTTGTGATTGTGTGGTCAGGCTTACCCTTAGTATAACTGGATTAAATGCTGCTGCTGGCCTTATTCACAGGCATAGACCACATCTTGTGTGTGGCTGTACAGAAGAGCTCTAAACACTGCTCCCAACAGTGCTGTCTTCTGGAGTTAAGTGTAGGGTTTTTTGATTGGCCAAAGCTTACACTAAAGCAAAATAACTAGGACTCTTTTCTTAATCTTGAATGCATTTGCTTTTCTAATGAACTTCTAAATGAAACATCAGTAATAGTGAGGTCTAGTGATGACAAAGGGGTCAAAATTCCTTGGTGGTATATCGTCCCTGTGGAAGCACTGACTTTAAAGTGAAGATCCTCCGAACAGTGTGTCTTGGCAAACAAGCTATTTACCAAGGTTCTACTCACCTGCCTGCTTATGCTAAGCACATCTGAAAGTGTGCTGTCCGCTAGCTCTCTTAAAAGAGAGTGGTATTAACTTCACCTAGCAGAAAGACTAATGGTTGAAAAGAGATGAGTGCCTGCTCTTTACTTGCTTGCTTTGGTGAGTGAATTGGATCATCTTATTTTGTAATCAGACAAGAACTAGAGCCAAGAACTGTACAGAGAGTGCAGCACTTCATTCTCCTGGGGGCAGCTACCTCAGCTGTCTAACAATACATAACCTGAGGGTGAAGTTACACAAGAGGTGAAGGTGTCATTTCTTGTTCTTCCCCTCCCTGCCGCACTGTGTGTTAACTCTGATGGATAATCAGCCTGACAGGCTTACAGTCATCTGCCTGCCCTAGTGCCATGGTGAGACACAACTGCAGCCAGCCGTTCGTGTCTCTTTTTCCACCTGCATTGCCACATTGCATTGCTGTCTCTGCACAGTCTTCCCACACGTACTAAAAATGAGTAACAGACAGTGGTTTGAGTGTTACACCTCGAATATGCTGTGCTGTGTCTGGTTACTTTTCTCAAATTACTTGCACCCTCATCTGTAAAATTGTGCCAACTTATGCTGGGCAAGAACATGCTGAGTACTTCAGTTGCCACGGAGATGGCCATTCTTCGGCTTTTGGATGGTGTGGGTTGTTTAGGGTTTGTTTTTTTTTCTTTTGTGCGGTCTGTACTGAATGCTCAGAATCAAACCCTTGCTTGAGCAGTTGCTTTGCAAAGAAGTAGTGAGACACAGCAAGTTAGCATTAGCAGTGTGTTGCTGTGATCAGCAAATGAAACCTGTGAGGTCTCTCACATCTGCAGGAACTTTATAGAGTTGTCATAAAGGCAGAAGTGCTGCATATCAGCTGTTCAGTTGTTTAGCTAGAAGTTCTTCATAGAGCTTCAGCTGTGAAATGAAAATACTTCCCTTTGGTTCAGTATTCCAACTATTACATAGATGCACTAACCTGAGCATTTCTGTACCCAGAAACTGCTCTTGTAGCACTTGGCATTTTTTGTCCAATTTTAAAAGCTATCCCAATACATTATTGAAAAGTCCTTGTATTCTCACAAAAACTATTACACAGAGGGGTTACTGACATTTATTTGCATTTTTTAAATTGAATTGGAATACTTGTAATGAAAATCTAATTCTTAAGCACCTGCTGTGGAACCTAGGACCCTTGATTAGATCAATTAGGAGAGTTACCTGCTTAACAGTTTAAGTTCTTTAAAGATATCAGCAAGGAGCTGTTTAGACTTAGCAGAGGGAAGTGCTGAGGGCAGGACTAGTTTTACATCCTACACCGCTTCAGGTACTGGTGAGTGGCACCTGGTGTTCAGCCTCTATAGTATCACTTCATTTCCAAAAATAGCCACCCCAAACTCAAAAAGCCCTTCTGTAAAATCTGTGAGGGCAAAGCCAGCCATGGCTCCCACTGATTTAATCCTCCATCCACAGTTGAAAGCCTAAAGCACGGTTCCAGGACACCAAGGGTGTGGGTTTAATACCTCTGACTAGGGAGGGTTGTAAAAAGTGATTTGAAGGCCTAGGAGAGGGTGTGATCTGAACTATATGGGGATGGCATTAAGGCACTTCCTGGTTTTGAAGCCTTTGCTTTTGAAGGCTATTAACATAATTCATACCCAAAGGAAAATCATGACTGTTTCCACACTGGAGTGGGCATTCGAACCTTTTCTCACAGCCCCAATGATTTCTTTAGCAGTGCAACTGAATTGTGAAATAGTGTCCAAAGGAAACCTCAAGCAATGTTTTAAAATGAAATCAGAGGTACCTGGTGCACTGTATTTGGATCACATTGCAGCAGGCACATCATACACATTTTCAGAGCACACTTCCCTGCTCAAAACTTCCAAAATCTTACACAAAAATAAAGCATAAAGGTTGCTCAAGCAATCAAGACTTGCTTGAAGATACGTACAAGACAACTTTCAATTTTCGTAGAGGGTTCTTTAAAAACAAACAAAAACCATACACACACACAAAGATAAGCACCAAACAAAAAAACCCTTAATTTTCTGCAGAGATGAAGTACCTCTAGAATTGGGTTGCAGTCCCAGTTCCCAAATCCCTATTCCATTTCAAGTATATGTGCATTCAAAACTCAAAGCCTCAGAGTTGCTGTGCAGTGGTTACATGACGGAGGGGGACCCAGAGCCACTAAGTTCGCTTTTGGTAGATAAGTTCCCCTACCACTTAAGCACCGGCTGTTGTGCTTTTGCAGGAACACTGTAGATCCTGACAGGGCTGAACAGCCTCTTACTCATCAGTGCCTCATCCAAATACACGGGGTCGGTGTTCCAGCCAGGATCTCAAAGTCATACCTACGCACTCAAAACACAACACACAATGCTGCAGGCTACAACAGCCACCCAGGTTATAAGGAATTTAATCCCCTCTCTACAGGGGGAAAGCAGTAAAAACTTTTATTCTTACAAGAGTGCTTTAACCACCACAGGCATGTGGACATCTCTAGGAGGGGAAGATCCTAATTTCCCCCTTCGCCTCTGCCACACTGTTTCCATTTGTTTCCTTAAATAACTTTAATGGGGTTGGACCACAGCAATACTGCCACTGCCTCTAGAGCTTTGGGGTTCTGCCTCGGCAGTCTTGCAGCAGGACTCAGACAGGTCCTGTGGTCTGTCTTTGGGATGGAAATGATGATGACTGTGAAATATCAGCTCAACTAGACTGGGAGCTTTCTGAAGGACTTGCTCCCTGAAGGGTGTATGTCCTGAGTGTAAAGAAGCTCTTAGAGAACACGGAAGGTTTGTTGTTCCCCATAGAAGGTAAAATTCAAAACTTCTTGAAGAAGGAATTCAGATATATTTGCATGGAACTTGGAAGAATTAACAATAACACCTTTTCTCTCACTCTCTCCCCTCCTGATGACAGATGTCATCACCAGTACGATATCATTACGGAAAAACAGAAGAGCAAGTTGCCAAAAGCCCAACAGATGCTTGAGAATATCAAGCATCAAGCTTTTCACAGAGAATAACACGCTGTCTGCCACAGGAATGCAGACCTTCCGAGGTACCCGGATTTCATCCAGAAGGGAACAGTAGGCTGAAACATCTGATAGACAGCTCTGATAAACGGGCAAAGGAAAGAAGATGGGCTGTGGCAGCCCCAGCAAGTGACCCCCAGCCAAAACCAAGTACGGTCTGACAGGGGGCAGGGGGGGAAGAACAAAAGGAAAACAGAAAACCCCCAACCAACCACCAGCCGCTTACACAGCATCAGGGAGAAGGCAGCCTACTTTGCCAAGCACAATGTACAGCTGATAAAAATAAAAACATTCCTGACAGACTAGAAAGCCTTGAGTGCAAGGAACCAACACTCACACAAACATGATATAATTAAGTAGTTTAAGATGCCGAGCTCCAGAGAATTTCTATTTAGACTGGAAAGTGACTGTATTTGTCTTGATACAGCCCAGCTCCCTGTCCCCAGTTTCCCACTACGTCATTTCCCTTTTCTAACACACGTAAACTTGTAGTAAATGGCCAGCTTCCTAGCTAGTACAGGTTCATATTCAGTTTGCTTTATAAGTTATTTCCAATATAGAACCTTCTTCCATCTATCTTACCAAACAAAACAAAACCCCTCAACTAGAAGTATAAAGACTTCTTTACCAACTTTTTTCTCTCTAACATTCAAAACTCGTTTTCCTAGAGAGCCCACCACATCCTCACAGGCACTCCTGACTGCATTTCAGCTACATCACTGGCACCATCTCTAGTGCAATTAATGTTTTTAAATCCATAGCGAAATCCTGCTATTTGCCTTTGTTCATACGAAGTATAGCATGGTACCTCTCTGAGATATTTACTAAAATGTCTATGCGAACATTCAGGCAAGCTTGTTCTGCCTCATCCTAACTGCACAAAGTGAGAAAGTCTGGACCACAAAACAACCACTAGAAAAAAATCTCAAGAGACCTCTTAAAAAAATTCATTCAATTTCATACAAATCCCAACAGCACCCACAAGGATCATTTGTGTGGAATAGTTACTGAGGGGTAGTACTTATCATCACTCTGAATGCAGCATGTGTTAGTCACAGTAACTTTGCTTTTTTGTTATTGTTGCTCTATTATTTTTTTTAATTCTTCTCTTACCTGGTTTACAGTTCCAGAATTAGAAATTATATATGCACAGCACAGTGCAAGCCGACTGACACTTTATCTGAATTTTTATTTTATGAAAAACTCATAGGAAAGTATAAAAATGCCTAGAAGCCACATCTTCCAACAGACTAGAGAATACTCAATTTCAAAATTAAAGCTCTTGGCAAGAAAAAAACCCGAACAAATAAAACACGCAAAAACCAACACTAGATTGTTTTGCGTATTTCAAGCCTGGCTAGAGGGACTTTTCTCTGTCAAGGAAAAAAAAAATCCCATCACCTGCATTCTTAAAAAGATCATGGTGATACAAGGACTAAGTTTCTATGGTTATAATGTGCTGAGGTGGAGAAATGGAGGATCCCCTTTCTTCTTCTATTATGCAAATAAAGCTCTCCAAATATTAATCCAGGACCTTTTGCATACAATAAAGGGGAAATTAACCCTAAATAGAAGCCCACATGAAAAATGATCCATCAGATTTTCGGTTGCCTGTAGTATCTCAGGCCTTAACCTCCAGAAGAGAACAAGGCCAGTGCATCTGATTAACAAGTCTGTGAAACACCTAAGTGTTCTGCAAGAACAGTTTCCCACAACTTTTAAGTTTTGTTAAACACAAATTTCATACCTGGAACCACCTTAATTTAAACAAAGTAGATACAAAAAGCAGGACACCAGCAAAACACTTGTCTGACCAATAATCGGCCTGAGCCAGGTACTCTTATCAGAGACAGATTATGTACATACCAACCACATCATGAAGTGCCCACAACCTTTATGTAGGTTAAACAGCTGCTCCTGGATTTACTTACTTACTTTACTTAAGATCCTAGAATAGAAGGATATGGAAGCTTTTTAGTTTCTGATAAAGTTAAAAATATTACAAACTTTTAGCTTTTATTGAAAATTAAATATATTAGCAAAAGCAAGATTTAAGAAATACTTTACAAATGATTTACATACAAGAAAGCCAGTATCAGACATATTCACAAATATGCAAACCTTTAATTACAAAAAGTACCTATTGGCAGCATGATGCTAACCTGGCCACTGCAGTGTGCTCTACTATCGATATGAATAAGGCATAGAACTCACATTTGCACCAACTTAAAAAGTTCAAATAAAACTTTAAGCTTTTAAATCCTGGATGCACAATCCCCAATACACACACATACGCACACTCTAAGATTTCTTCTAAACTCCAGACACTAAGTGTGCACTCTGGAAGAACAACCAGCCTGAAAAGCCCAGTAGAAGTGTAACTGGTACTAGCATCGAGTTTTCAGTTTCTTCTTTAACATGTACAGGCCTAGGTATGTAAACCATATTCACAGTTTAAGTATTTTCAGACAGAAGTACCTTTTTTTTTTTTGCATTTGTTCCTTAGAATTGGCTCTCAGTTCAGCATACAGTTCATAATGTCACCTGTTTTGTGATGCATACATTTACAAGATAACTTAAAAATCGGTGCCATATTCATGGTCAAGATAATTTAACAAGAGTATTAATATCCAACAGTGACATTCAATACTATATTTCAAATATTTGTGCAAACAGCAAAAGAACAGTTGTATGAGGCAAACATTTGCAAACCTTTAATACCTCCTCAGTGTTGTAAACTTGGACTATCAGCCTTAACTCCTGCGCTTCCCACAGCTTTAAAAAGTCAGTGGCTAAAATGGTCAAGTCTCAAAAATGTTCTCTTCTACATAGTGCAAATTGTAATGTAAATAACGTGAGAAATATATCTAGCTGGATTGACTCTGTGCAATCGTCAGTGGTCTTCTCTCACAGCTGAAGTGTGCATTCAGAGAACCACATGGTCCAGGAACTCAGGAGGGTGGGGAAGAGCAGTTCCATTACACTTCTCAAACCAGTGCTAGATGTGCAAAAGGCAGCAAAATTCCAGCTGCTACTACAACCAGAACAGAGTAACTTTTCAGGAAGACCCAGGCGGTTAGTCACTTGGACTGGTCTCTAGAAAAATAGGTGAGTATATGTTGGATTTTTATCAGACGGTCTTTTAAAGACATCATGGAGAGAACTGACAGCTGATATCTGGGGTCTACTGGAAGAACAGCGAGAAGCCACCAACACCAAGCAGGACCATTGGGCATTGCCTAAAAATAAAAGATAAGCTGATTACCCAAAACCAAGACAGTATAGTTGAGTAACACAAAGACATCAAAAGACAAAGTTGTCAACAACAAAAACTAGTTTAAAGTTTGGTACTAACTAGAGATTTCCAGATCCATGAGATCAGAAGGGTTCTGAAGGGATCTCTTCTGATCCCTCCCCAACTGAGAAGTCGAAGTACACTTAAGCTAAGCTTGATAAAGCAACTATTCTTAAGACAAAAAAAAGAAAGCTTATAGCTTCTTTGGGAAAAGATGGCTAGGTATAAGACAGTTACCTAATAACAAACCTCCCTGATAAAAACTAAATCCATTACCTGTCATGTGATACTCAAGGACTGAATATTCTTGAAGCCTAACATTTTCACTACAATTGTCTTTGTTATATTTGAAGGACTCCTGCATCACCTACCAATTCCACTCCCTTCTCATTACCTCCTAGAAAGAGCAGGACTACTTAACTAGTTTCTTTTAAGTTGATAAAACATTTTACATAACTTTTTCCTATACTTCATTCAATTATCTACACCAAGCCTCAGATATCACACCCAGAACCGAACATAATACTCCTCAGGCCGTATCACTGCAGAGAAGATTAATTACCTCAAATGATTTGCAAAAACATTACTGGTAGCGGTACACTTCAAAACGACATTTTCTCTCTTTCATCTGTATCACAGTCGACACATTTGTGTTCTCTTCTAAATCTCAGTTACATACCCAGAGTATTGCTGTCCTGCTATTCATCCTCATTTTGTGCACTTATTCCTCTTCCCAGTATGTCATTTTAAAACTTTTTTTTTCCTCTATTAAATTGTTCTGAAGTCACTTCTGAATTAATGCACTGGCCTTTACAGCATCTATAGAACTCTGAGATTGTTTAAAAGTATGTCGCAGATGAGTGAAGGACAGGCTCTCATAAGATCCCACTTCAGATATATTCCTCTGAAAGCCAAATTGTACATATTTTTAAATGTTGCTTTTCTCCAGCCTCCACTCTCTCAGGATCTCACCAACCTTCATTAAGTGCTTATAATAACCATTAAAATAGATCGGTGTAGCTACTTTCTTAAAAAACATTTGTCAAAACCCAGCAGCTGCAGCAATTTATGGCACTAGCCCAGACAGTAGGAAAGTGTTACTTGTGATTACCTTTTTGCCAAAGATTACTGCCTGCACACATCACAGGGAAGAAAAAACAGCTTTTTTCCCATTTGAATTCAATAGCTTTACACAAACCATTGATATTAAATGATGTCCCACCTGTATATTTTCCTCCCTGTCAGGCATTGGCCCAAAGTGCTGAAGAATTTGAGTGCGAAATTTATTTCTTAAGTTCTGGAACCAACTGCAGGCCTGATTGTAAACAAAGTTGTGAAGTTCTCTCAGTTTCTTTAGTTCTTCTCCATCAGCAACCTATCAGAGGAATGTTATGAAAATATCATTAGAGATAAAGTAACAATTAAGGTGTTTAAACTAAAATTAAGAAACATTAAATTTCAGCTGCTTTCTCCTAAACTTTGATTGCTAATGACTGAATAGTAAAGAAGTCCATTGACATGTTAAACAGTTACAGCTGCAAACTATTGTTCAAACAAAAACCACAGTATTTATTTCTTACTTTATAATAATAAAAAATTAAACTAGCTTCTGCTTCTTCCACATGCTGGCACTGAATCTTCTAGTGGTCTAGGGACCTACAAATTTGAAACTGAGCTCTTAAGAACAAATCAAACAAAAATCTTGAGATATTAATACTAGTAAATACTTAATCTTCTGGATACCTTAACATCTTCCAAATATTCGATGTCTGCAGTGCAATAACCATCTTTCATCCCTCTCCGTAAAACTCTAAATCTCCTTCCACCAACTGTATCAACAACAGACCGTCCATCAGGTAGAAAATGAACGTTCCTAATTTGCAGCATGCATCCATAATCTGCAAAACTAGAAAAGGGACCTTGTCAGTAATGCAATTATACACTTCTGAAGGGACATACTTTAAGATTAATAAAAAAAGACATAAGAGATGAGAAGTTTAGATGTAAACCTACCCATTTTGAGAATCACTTATACACATCCCAAACTGTTTAGTTCCAGTTTCCATACTTCTGCGAATCATTAGTCGGTATCTTGGCTCAAACACATGCAGAGGGCAAGGCACAGTAGGATATGCCATAGTGCAAACAAACATTGGAACATTCTTGGTCAAGCTGCAAGAGAACATCAAAAGAAATATGTGACTTAAAAATCTAAACACTGTACTATGCCAAGAGCACACATTTTTTCAGTAAGTTTGCCATATTTCAGGTCATAAAGCACTCTTTTCAAAGTTCAATAATAAGCACATTGTAGTAACTTTCATAAAGAACCAAAACACATACTAGTAACAGTGACTGATCACGTATTTACTGATTTGAATACCTACTGGACAACAACCTCATAGTTGCCTAGTTAGTGAGCATCTAGTCAGGGCATGAAGGGCTTTGTTTTGGGGCCAGGGATGTTACTTTTAGTCTGAACCACACAAGCCATTATGCCCTCACCTCAGTCACAGTTTTCCTGGAACTAAAAAGATGTAGCAGTAGCTGCATAGTGGCTAGGTGACCATTGAGATTGTTTTCAATGATGGACAACAGATCACAGGACGTAACCCAGGGTATAATTTTTACCTCACTATATTCCTCAGCAGGCCAAACTGAAAACCTATTTTTTTCACGCGATTTCATCAAGCACGTACAGTTGATAGTTGATACAAACAAGTTACCATTAAAACATTACCAGGTATTTAATTTTAATACCTTTCATCACTCTAATGTATGGATTCTGTTACGTAAGTTGCACAAGCCATAATTTTAAATAGTTTTCCAACATTCATATCTACAGTACATGATGCTCTATCTATCTGAAGAACTCTACTAAACATCAAGATTACAAAAAAATCCCAACAATTTATTTTCGTTACATCTGTCACGAACTGCTTTGAAAGAAATTCAGGTATCTGAGACTCAGCAGCCAATTCAAGAGGACAATTCCATTAACAGAAGCAAAGCTAAAACTGAGGCTCTGCGACAGTGCACAAAGAAAGAGAAATAGAAGGGCAAATGTGTTTCCTAGTGGACTTGAGAGCCTCACATTGCTATTATTGAAGTATCGAAGTGGGATTCTTTTATTTCCACAGTAGTTAAAAATAGTTAATTTTCTGAAATACACTTTTAAGACACCAAATTAACATCTTTATACTTCTTGTATCCAAAATATGCCATTATTAACAATCAGAAAAATTATAAAACATTTCTAAAAAGGATTTCCATACTAATCTCTCAAGTTTTCTAGATAAAAGACAGCAAGCTTACTTTGAGTGTTCAGCGGTTTCTTCAGCATGAATTCTTTTTCTCTCATACAATTCATCAGACAAATATTTCATTATTAATTCCTCCAGCAGTTCTGTGATGCTGTATTTTCTACTTGCGAGGTACTGTAAGCAATTAAAAAAAAAAGTATTTATTTTCATATATATTAACAAAAAGCTCAAGAAAATGCAGCTTTTACTTAAAACCATGATATACTAAACATGTCATAAATCAGATTTAAACCCATGAAAACTTACAGCTCTGAAGTTCTTATGTTTCATTACTTAACACCTAATGTTACTCCAATATTTAAAAATGAGATTATCTATTTTAGTTCTTTGTATCTGATAACTCAAGTGTCTCAGTTTGTACTACTTTGCTTATCAGACACAGAATTGATTTCCCAGGTTACACAGCCACACAAATAAGGAAAGTGTACATAAATCACAGAGAGGTTTTACTGCATAGTTACCAACATTTACAAACACTCAGGATTTAATTACACAAGTAAAGCACATGGTCACAGAAACTTAAAACTTCTAAGACCCTGAGGCAAACCAAACCTAATCAACTTATATTGACAAAGTCAGTCTCAATTTTTTCCTTTCCATAACCCAGGTGAATCCAAGTTATCCGGTTTAAGTGAAAAAGCCTTTAAAATTATATATTTGTATTTGTGAGCTCTACTGAGAAACAGTACCTCCTTCAAACTCTCCTTACAGAGTGGACACTGAGGAGCGTGGTCTAAACACCGTTCCAAGCAACCTTTGCAAAAAGTATGTCCACAAGGGGTTGTCACTGGCTCAAAGAATAGCCTGAAACAAAGTTATTAGAAATTAGATGCCATGACAAGCATGTGTTCTGCTAGATAAGTCAGTGACCAACCTCTTCAATTTTTAAGACTAGCTATACCGTAACAGAGAAAAATTAAACCCATGTCTCCTTATTCTGCTTTTTCCCCTATACTGCAGTTTGCTTCCATGTACCACCACACCACTCTTTTTTTATTTTCTGATTAATCTAGACGTATTAAAACACTAAATATCTGACCATTTATCTGAAAGTACGAAGATTTTAGTCTTACTACATAGAGATTAAAAATAAGCAAAATTAAATTATTCTTTGAGGAGCTAAATTGTTTTTATAGCAGTTATTACATCTGAGTAACTTAACTATGGATAGTTTAGTATACACCATATATTTTAAGATGTTTATTCTGAAAATCAAGACAACTCAATAAGAGCTTTCAAATACATCAGCTACATTTAAGTAGACTAACATTCTGAAGTATCTACATCTGCTAGACAAATATGAGGTTCACAGGCAATACTTCCAAGCATTAGCCTTCCCAAAACAAGTTAAATAATTTTATTGACTTAAAAAAACCCTAACATTTAATTGCAAAAGATCCTGTCCTTTTAAGGTTACCGGTTAACAACAATGCCAAGTTTAATTTAAAAGGCAACTTTGATTAAAATAATGCTGTATTATATAGCACTATAGCAAGTGACACATTTAAACAAGGACTTAACTGCAGGGGTAGAGGAAGGCTGAAAATCACTGACTGATATCAGAAGTCATCATAACTTATAATTATCTCAGTTTATATGTTTAACAGATATGTGGCTAAGCATCTATAACTGAAATATTGAATCAGGGAGAGAATCTTACCTCATACACAGAGAGCACTCAAAATCTGACACATCAATCAAATCCCTTGGAATTGTTCCAAAAGCCAGTGTCACGTCCCTTTTTGCACTTTCTAAGGAAAAACAAGACAAAATACTCCTTCAAAGAAAGGCACAAGACAGTAAATACTTTAAATTTAAAAGTAAGTGACTGTTTACCTCCTTGCTTTTTGTGTTTGTTTCTTCCATCTTCACATACAACTGTATCCTGCTCTGAAAAGGAAAGCTTTCTTTTCAGCAAAGCACCTTTTTCTTGGCCAGAGAGAAGGGGTTCAGAAGACACTCTCTTTAAGCCATCTTCCTTGGCAAGGTCTTTTGTTGAGTTAAGAGCATGGGCAGACTGTGCACGATTTAAGCTTCCACTGACAGGCTCCAGTACATCTGATCCTCCTAAACTCTATAATAGTAAGATGAAGTGAACTGTACTTAAAGAGTAACACAAATCTAAGTATGTAAAATGTGAACATGCAAAGATACATAAGTCAAACTGATCTCCACAGTTAGTTCATTAGTTAACTAAATAAATCTGGTAAGTCAAGACAGTACTCAAAATTGCCTAGCATTACCGATTTAAAAATCTTCATCTGCTTCAAAGAGAAGAAAAACTATTTCTTTCTATTTTGAAGTCACTAAAATCTCAGTACCTTCTAATAAGTAGTTCACAGGAACGAGGAGTCTAACACTCCAAACGAAAATACATTACTCCCAAATCACAATTATTTTCTTCCAATTTAGCCAATTCCAAAAAGTCAGCATTTAGGCTGGAAAGTAATTATGACAAATAAGGATATTGGAACATCTGATGTTTGCGTATCAGCCAAAGAGAAAAGTTATCCTATAGTTTTTGTTACCTGCTCAGGACAAAGCTGTGAGTTGCAGTAAGACTCAGTCATCTCAGAACCAAGTGCAAAAGGTTTATTTCGAATATGTGGTGAATTCCAAGCAGATTCCTTCAGAGACTCTCCTAACTTCTCTGGTGACAGCACATCACACAATGTCTAGAAAACAAGCAGTTAAATGTTCGTAATAACGACAAAGGATCTAGATATAGCTTTATTATAAGACTAGATACCAAACCAAATAATTTAATCTGTATGAAGTTATTATCATAAACAGAGCTCTATTTAAGCAGTAACTGAGAAAGAACAAGCAGAAACCTACATACCTATATTACTACAAAGAAATTTATCCAGAAATCTTTTCTCCTAGAAGTCAGTGACCTCTTTAAACAAAGTTAGACATTACCAATTCAACCTCATGCAGCTTTTCCAATGTAAATTTTTATTATAAAAGAAAAACTGTTGTGGTCTGGGCACAAAAGAGTTCAACTTGCTGCCTACTTTCCAGTTTTCTAGATTTTAATTTAGAACTATTTCTTCAACATAATATGATGTATCTTGAAAGGAAGTAGTCTGACACCGAAACCGTATCTGCTTGTATTGAAGATTTTCAGATGCCCAAAGCCTACCATAATGGAAGCTTTACAAAGGAATCAAGTCAGAGATAGTAACGCAGTTTCATAAACAAAATTACCTTTTCTACTTCTAGCTTGGCTGGAAGGAAGTCCTCATCAAGGGCTAAGCACTGTAGAAACAGTTGTAAGGCATCACGTACAAAGCCAGAGTCTTGCAGCACTTTTCCTTTCCGGAAGTAGACCTGAAAAACAGATACCATCAAAACATTTCTAGAGTATGTAGAACTGCAGTATTCATCTCACAGGCATTACAACAGAGTTAGAATTAGAACCCTCCATGACAAAAAGAACGTAGCTCTTCAACAAACTCCAGCTGTGCACAGTGTGAATGATCTGTGTGCCTTGTCTAACATACATCCCCCACAGTGTTTGAAAAGATTCATGAGATAGGCTGGTATTAGTCTCCTGCTAGTTAATTTGTCTTACATAAAGGGTTAAAAACCTGACTAGTGTTGAATTCAAAAAAGGACTTAATTTCCCCTTCTGTGAGCCTTTGGAGGGGAAGAGGAGCGACATGAAATGCAAATTATTACACTACCTCACACAGCAGCTTACAAGATACCCTTCTTGCCCGCTGATTCGTTAAAAGCTTTATGGTTCCAGCCTGCAGGAGAAGGGTAACTACAAACAAAACAATCCACGCAACCATACATCTTAATCTATATTCTTAACACAAAACAATGCACTTTTGGAATTGCTTCCTCCAACTATATTTTTTCTTGAACAGTAGCCAGCAGCTAGGGAAAAAAAAAATATGTATACTATTTTCTGTGAAAGAAAAAATGGGAGGAGAAAAGACTACTGAATTTTGCTAAACCTACCTATACGATGTTGCAACTAAGAAGTCCCTTCTCCAACTTACGTCATTTCTTTAAAATTGCATTTGTAGTAATATAAATCCAAGTTGGATGAAAAGAAGTTATCTAACAAAAATTAGATAAAACACCATCATCTAGTTGTATAGGAGATTTTGGACAATGGGCCAGAAACAGAACTTAAAAACAAACCAAACAAAACACGAACACCCTCCTCGCCCCACACGGAGTACAATTTCTACAGAACAACTGCCAGTATTAACAGTAGCACCTGTTAAACAAGGCTGTCAGCTGAGGCCATGCATCATCTGTGATAGATTTGGGCAGTTTCATTAAACTGTATCCTGAAGCAGGAAAGTATGCTAATCCTCCTCTTACAGTTTATTTTTGTACAGAGGTAAGAATCATTAGAGGAATCAACCAAACCAAGCTCAGCTAAGTGAAGTGAGGTTTCTTTCCAAACATACAGAAAAAAGTAGACAGTACTACCAATTCTGAAAGGCAAAAAGCAGGATGCTTTCTGAATTTGCAGTAGCCATGGAACTGCTGAACACAGGAGATACCAAACAGCAGCAGTTATCTCCCCTTGTGCGGTAAGATCTTGCTGCTTCTGCTGTGCTCAGAGTTCAAACAGTGCTGCAACATGCAGCATCTTACACCTCTGAAGGCCAGTGACTCCCCAGCTGCCTGCAGTATTTGCAAAGCTCAGTTCCCACTGAGTTTCTTTGGGCTTTTTGAAGAAAAACTTTCCAAGCTAAAACAGCAAAGTGTCATTCTCTTAATAAAAATGAACAAATAAACAAAGCAACTCCCAAACTCCAGCTGTTACAGGTTACATCGCCATAAACTATCCCAACGGCAAACACTGGAGCCACTAAAAAAGGCCCCAAACGCATGTTTATGGGTCTTTTTGGCCAATAGTATTACAAAAGGATTTATTGCTTGTGTTGAATATTTTTTGACTCTTTGGTAGCATTTGGAAAAGAAAACTGTGTTGTCCTATTTATATAGCAAACTGTTTTACCAATAAAATTCAAAAAATATGAGAGAAATGTTGACTTAACATAGAGCCAAGAATTCCACTCCTGACTTGCAACAGTGCTTTCTCATCTCATGTGATATTCTCAAAGAACAGATAATGCTTAACACGCTCCGACTTTGGGAAATACAAAGCATAAATACCCAAATACCCCAGGGAAGTGCAGAGCCTTAAAAGGACTAACTTGTACGGAGTGTAAGAAATTTTAAAATTCAGTTACACCAACCTACCAAACATACAGGCCTCAGAAGTTCAGCTTTCAACCAATTAAAGCTGGCTGCACAATTTCAGCCAACCATCCAGTCCAATGACATTAAGCTGAAGTTTGTAAATATTAAATAATTTTTCTTAAAATAACACATAGAAGTGTTCTTATAAAGAAATAAAATGATCAATAACAAGTAACTACAGACAGCACAAAAATACTTCATAATACTTCCCAAGAAGTCTGTTCCACTGCACTTACAATTTTGTCCAAAGACCCCATCTCGTGATATAAAAATACCTGAAGTTTCTGACGAAGGCTAAATTAACAGTTCCAAGTAGATTAATCAATGAACTCTAGCCTGCTGTACTCATCAATAACCTGCCTCATATAAGTAACTATTTAAGATATCTTTTAGTATTTTGCACGTCTTACAAGCTAATGATTAAGACCTACGTTCTCAACTTGATGCAACTATAACACAGAATTCATAAATTTTATAGATAAACATAGATTTTCAAAAAATTCATTATCAACTTACCTCTGGCCAATTTGGCATTTTAGAAATAACAAAATTTAGATCTTCTATGGCTGCTTTATATTCTTGGAGGCCAACATATGACTCAGCTCTGTAAATTCTTAACATCAAGTCACCGGAATCTGAAGAAAATAACAAAGTAACGTTTTTAATAATTAAGAAATGTGTAATTTTTAACTAGATATGCTTTCATAGTGATATGTTATAACAACACTTTTTAGTACCATACTTTCAAAATTACTGGAGCACATTCTCCCCTACTCCCCAGTGTTTGGGTAATAGAAGTCACAGTAATTCCAGGCTCATGTCTTTCAAGGTAAAGATCAAATTTTGGACCCCCTAATGTATCTTGCAACAAAAAAATATATTCTAAAAGATCTAAGACTGAAGCTAACAGAATAAAGTATTGCTCAGTACTGCTGTGACAACAAAAATTGAGGACTAAGTAGACTTTAGTTTTATAGTACACCCATTCAAAACTACAGAAATCTGTGAGTTCACATAAGTATTATAAAGTTTGCTTTCAGACGTTGAAGATTTTCTTTAGACTGACATTTGCTTTTATAACGCCCAACCCCTTCCAGCTATGGCTGGAGATGCAGATGCCACTTTCACAAGGATCTCCATCCGGTAAGTACCAGAAGGAGGCTTTATCACTGTGGTCTGAAAAGAGACAGCAAATACCAGAAAGCCCTTAGCACCCCCTGGCAGCCCTGTTGTAAGGAGTTGTACTAGTGGAACTTCTGCAATGGGAAAACATTGGTATGTGTTCAGTAAATCTCATGTCCAACACACAGTATTTTGCACTTTTAGTAAAGCAGCCTCTAAATGGGAAGCACACAAATCTCCATGCCTCTAAAACTATGGCTTTCATAACACAACTAATTGTAGTTGTTGCTTGGAGAGAATGCCAGCACACTGCTTTGTTCTTGATTTTGTTAAAAAACTACACCTGTGTTTTTCATTGAATGAGATAAGCAACTCAAACTTTGGTCTATTGTAAAAAAATACTAAAATTAAATAGGTCTTTAAGTTTGTTTCTAATGGTTTTGTTGGGAAGGGATAATTTCAATTCAGTATTCTATCTTAGTCTTTTCTAAATGTCATAATTTCCAATATTATCTTGTTTTACATTTAAAAGCCAGACTGGTCAATGTTTCCACGTATTGCAACACATTGCTTTGTATTTAGATCCACAATGCTACATGTAAAAAGCTCTAATGGAGAAGAAAGAGTTAAGAAAATCAAAACTGATGGAAGATTTCACAGCTGAAACTACAGTTCCCTTCTGATTAGAAGTATCTTTGAGTTGACAGTTTCCCTTCAAACACAAATATTGCCAAACCTGTTTTGTTTATTTTTTATTTTAGACATAATAAAATGTTTGTATTAACAAAAGTCTGTGAAACTGTCTGACTTAAACACTAATCCTGCAAGCAGAACAACTCTGAAGCCTGCTTTCCTGTGGCTTTGTGTTTTGTGGCTGTTACAGTTAAGGCAGGAGCTCAGATCAAATTCTTCAGACCGTTTTTTTCTGTTGTATTTGACTCTTTGTTGTCCAGCAGAGTTACTATCAAACCAAATTCTTTTCTTCAGAGATAGCAGTAAGTGCAGGTCTTTGTTCTCCAACAAGATACCTATTTGCACATAATCAGAGGGAGCTCATCTTTTTCAGACTTTCAAGTGTATAACATGACCTGAGGAACTCCAAGCCTTCTTTTCTGGGGTAAGGTGAGAGGCAGTTTGAAAATAAAAACATGAGCTCAAGTCTACAGCAGGTGGACGTTCTGTCCATTCCTTTTTCAAAGTGAAAAGCATGATTTGAACTGAACTGATACAAAACAAAGGGCTAAACCAAGGAGTTTAACTGGGACCTCCACTCTGCTACTGAACACACACAAACCCTGCCAATGAATGATCAATAAATGTAACAAATCCTTCTAAATAGTTGCAAGACCAAAGGATCTAAATTTACATGTCATGTCCAATTTTGCAACCATAATATAATTTCTAGGCTTTACAATTGTGAAAACATCGTTTTGCAATGTTACAGCATATATTTAAATGTCTGCCATCTAAAGAGAGGATGCAAAACTATTCCAAATCCTTAGATCAAAGACCAAACAGAGCAGAAACACAATTTGTACTTGAATTTTCAATTTCAGTAAGCCAATATATTGTAAATACAGAGATCAGTCACTTCTAGCATACCCAAAGACAACTGATTTTAATAAAAAAGTGTCATAGTTTAACCCGAGCTAGCAACATAAACACGATAGCCTCTCGCTCACTTCCCCATCCCCAAATAGGAGAGAATCAAAAAGGGAGAAACTTGTGGAAAGTTTCACCAACAAGCATCTACATCTACAAACAGCAGGATGGCAAAAGGTCAAAATAAACTCCCGAACAGAACGCCTCCAAACCCATCTCTGTCCTGACTGCGAGATGCTCCCAGACTAAATGGGAGATCCCGACTCTCCTTAAATACGAAGCATGATGCTAATGGGACAGAACACTCTTATTGATCAGTCTGGATGTCAGTCAAGCTCTGCCTCATCTCTACCCCCCCTCACACCTGTGGGCAGAGCTCAGAGGCCTTGGCTCTCAGACCAGAGCAAATAAAAACATTAGCTCTGTGCTGGGGTGTTATCTTCTTGTTCTCAAACTAAATCCAAACAACCACCATGCTAGCTACAAAAAAGAAAGGTTTCTAACTTCATGAAGAAAATTAACTTGTTTTCAGTCAAACCAGCACAAAAAGACACCAAGTATTTCAGTTCAGGACTGTGTGTACCAATCATTATTACATCAACAGGAAAGTATACAAAGGTGTACACACAAAAAACCCGCTCAGTATGCATTTTTTTTATATTACTTCCCAAGAATCTGCTCCTGACTACTGTCAGCATAAGCATACCAATAAATGGACCATATCTTGTCTGATCTGATCCTGTATGCTTACTATATGGTTCTTAATAACATCCCAAATTCTTCAACATAAGAGATATGTGCATCACAACCACTATGCAGAAAAACTTTAGGACAGTATTTTTGATACAGTACTATAGGGTCACCCCAATGATCCAAGGTTGGAACACACAATCCATGAGAAGAAGCTCAGAGAATTAGGCTTGTTTAGTAGAAAAGAATTCATGAAGGCCCTGGGAGAACCCAAAGCCTTCCAGAACACAAGAGGAGGCTACCTGGAAGACTCTTTACTGAAGTGCACAGGGGAAGAACAATAGACAATGGTTATAAACTGAAACACGGGCTGTTCTCACTTGAAATAGGAAGAAATCTTTTCACCATGAGCAAGTTGCCCAGAGAAGCTGTAGAATCTTCATGCTTGTAGGTTTTCATAACCCAGCTGGACAAAACCTTACGCAAACTGCTCTGAATTCAGTGTTTACTCTGCTTTGAACAGACTGATTGGTTAACAGACCTCCTGACGCAGGAGGACTTCAGCAGGAACGAGTTTGTGATTCAGACTAAACTCAAGCCTATTAGCTGTGTGTTTCAGGATACTCAATTAAAGACAAGCTGCACTTGTATTTTGATCCAATAGACCTCCTTTAACTAAACTATTTCATTTCAACCCTTGCAAGATGGATGTTAACATTCCTCATGTTTTCCAAAAGTCACTTTTGCACGATGGCAAATATTTCTCTTTCAGATGTTTCAAGCAACGTAAGAAAGTTATGAAAAGATGCCATTTGAGTAAAGGTTTAGTGTCAATGCCTTATTCAAGACATAGGATTTATGTTTATCACAGCTTTTAAACTCTAATTAGAGTCTGAAGAATTAATTTTCTCTTTTATTCTTTCCAAACAATCTTGAAACATGAAACAGGACCCCTGTAAACATTTGTGATCAAGAACTGATTCACCAGTTTGTACCCTGAAGGCCATTTAGTTTTGATTCCACTTATTTTTCTGCTTCTTACAGTTTCAAGATTTAAAATAGACCAGCTTCTTTCTCAGGTCACATCTATCCCATACCCTACATTTTTGAAACACCCTAGCAAATAACGCAGAATTGAGGGCCACAACTGAACCTCTTTAAATGAGGTTGCCAAAAGGCAGAAAATACATCTGAGATCTCATCCCACCTACACTGAAAACAGTTTATTCTGGAGCTAGATCTAACGTATCTCACTAGAACAGATTGGAAGGATTAGACTTATACAAGCCTTTTTCTCCGCTGCAGGCAATTGTACAAACATAATACAGTTAATCTGTAAAAATATTAATTCCTAAGTTTCTGAACGTAAATAAAGTGGCACAAACGAAAATTGAACCCCATGGGTCACCAAGTGTTAAAATCCATAGTTGAATAACAACAAAGGAAGCTGTCGTTGGATCCATCTAGATCTATTGATCACACAAATTTGACTCCCTCTACAAAGACTAAACTCTGAAAAACTGACCGTATCTCAAGTCTTCATGGTCTCAGACATACTGCTTGTGACCGATACAACATTGTCTAAACCCGTGCCTTTACCTCCTGCCTTTGCACCCACTCTCCACAGTGTAAAACTTCAACCACACCCACCTATGATGTCACTGCAATTACACAACCTGTCCCAATCCACGCCTGTCTGCTTATGCAACTGGGCCCGGCCTGCTGGGAATTGTCTTGGTGTCACTTAAGACTGTGAAAATAGGTCTCTCTTAGGAAACAAGGTTAAATACAGCAACGGAATTTTTCTTGTCCAGGCACAGCGATAACTACATAGAAATCAAAACAAAGCCCACAAACTGTTTTGTAAACAAGTCCCACGAAAGCATGTGGAGGTGCGGGGGACAGAAGACAAGAAGCAGCCCATGTTGGACACTGCTCCATGCCTCTGAAGTGCACCACACTACCAGGCTTGATGTTCAACTGAGGTCCAAACAGCTACAAGTCTCGCAATCGGTCCCTCCACTCTACCGGACTATGGGGAAGCTCCTTGAATCCTCTCCACGAACTCGAGAAAACTTCGGTTGTTCTGTATCGGTCCATGTCGATCGCCGACTGCCTCAGCAGTAGGGGAGAGGGGCTGAAGGGCGGGAAGGAAGCGCAACGCACCTACTCCGCCACACCTGCAGCCCCCAAGCCCGCCGGGCTTCTCTCCCAGCCCGCCACGCTCCCGCGGGACAGGGCCGGGAGTCTGCGGGCCAGGCCCCGGGCGGAGGCAGAGCCCGCTCCCCACAAGCCTTACCTGCTCGCAGGGCCTGGCTGGCGGCGCCCAGAGCCTCTCGGAAGCGTCCCTGGGCCAGCAGCTCCTCCAGCCGGCTCCCGGTCCTCGCCCTCCCGCACTCGCCCGGGAACCACTTCTCCGCCAGCTGGTTGAGGACGACGCTGGTCCGCAGCGGGGCAGCGGCCGTGCTGGTGCCCCCCGCCGGCAGCAGCCAGTCCCGGCAGCGGCGGCAGCGGGCCCGCAGCTCCCTCCGGAGACAGCGGCGGCAGTAGGTGTGCCCGCACGGGACGGTCACCGGCTCGCTCAGGAACCTGCCGCAGCCGCAGCAGCGCAGCGGTCCCTCGGCCGCGCCCCCGTCCTCCGCCCCGCGGTGCCGGCTCCAGCCCAGCCCCTGCCACAGGCGGTAGTTCAGCACCAGGCAGTCCACGAGGGTCCCGAGGCGCTGGGGTCCGGCGAGGGGGCCGAGGCACAGCGACGCCAAGGACGCGCCCACCACTTCCTTCAGGCGGCTCCCGGGCACCAGCCTCTCGGCCAGCCGCGGCAGCAGCTGCCGCTCTCCATCCGCTTCCTCGCCCGGGCTCCCGCTGCCGCCCGGCTCCGGTGAGACCTCCGAGCCCACGGCCACGGGAGAGAACGCCATCGGCTGCCCGGCTCCGGCGAGGGGGGTGTGGCGCTCCGGCCGCCGGGCTGGGCTCCGCGCGCGGCGCTCAGGCACTGGCGGCGCGGGCAGCAGGAAGCGAGGCAGCCTCGCGGGCGGGGGACGGGGGGGGTGTGATCACGTGCGCGCCTATGCGCGCGACCCGGGGCCACGATCCCCCGCCCTGACGAGGCGACGGCGCGCGCCCAGCACTACCCCCCGTTCAAACCGCCTCGCCGCGCGCCCTCACCCCTCCGGCTTACATAAAGCGCTACGTCAGCTGATCGCCGGGCGGGCCGGCCATTGGCGGCGGGCGGTGCCGCGGAGGGGCGGGGCAGGAGGAGGGCGGAAGGCGGTTACAAAACACGGCTCCATGCGCGCGCTGTAGTGGGGCGGGGGGCGGGGCTGGCGCCGGGCGGCCCGGGCGTGAGTCAGGTGGGGGGAGAGGGGGCGGGGTAGGCGGTCCCCGGTGCCCCTCGCAGCGCGGCCCGGAGCGTGGGGCGCAGCCCTCACTGCCTCCCCCATCCCGGGGCTCGTAGTGCGGCGGGGCCGGGGGGAGCGAGGAGGAGGAGGGTGGTTTACCGGGGAAGAGGGACAGACAGGCCTGCGGGCTCCGGGTTGGCTCGGGGGAGCGGCGCCGCTCTGAGGAGCGGCCGCGAGGGTCGCGCGTCGGCAGCGCTACTGGGGCCGCGTGGCGGGCGCGGGAGGGAGCGCAGCGCGAGCGGATCGGGCAGCCGGGGCGGGGAGAGGAGGGGGGGTCTCCAGCGGGTATCCGAGCGCCGCGGGGCAGACGGGGACTGTAGCTGCCGGGGCCCTGGAGGGTTCACCTGGCGGGTGCCCGTGGGGCAGCCCGTGCGCGGCCGCTCTGCCGGCGGCTGCTGCTCACACTCGCCCGGCCGCCTGGGCTGGTTCCTTTTCCTTCTGCCATAAATTTTTAATGGAGGACACGATAGGAGTTACAAGATTAAGAAAAAGCTCTTTGTCCTTAGGGTTTATCTAGTTCTCACTCTTTTCTTGAATGTATGTTTCCAGCACTTCGCATAGCGTGCCCATAGGATGGGGTCCGCCAATGCTTTCGTTGTTCAGAGCTGCTGTGTATTTGCTGTGCTGTAACAGCCACTTGGTGCGGTTAAACCTTATGTTTTACGCAATGTAAAGTAGTCAGTCGAGCGCTTTTGTGGAAGTACCTGATCTGCTTTACCTAAACTAAGTAGAAGTTGCAGTGTGGTTTTGTGAGGAAATGTTTAGTGTTTCCAGATGTATGTCAGCCTCTAATGAAAGCTTTAAATCCGTTGCATAAGTGTTATGTATTTGCAGTTGCTATGATGCTTTTTTTTTTTTAAGTTAGAAGCCTGTCATAAATTCAGAAGTCTCAGATAAGTATAATAGTTCTTCTAAAACCCTCCAGATAATGCTTACACATCAGGAAAATTAATTCATGGCCTTCTGAAAGGAACAAAGCTATATTTGTCTTTAGCTGTATTTCATGTATGACAGGCTGGAGGATGATACTGAAGGTTGTTAAGAGGGCTATAGGCAAAGATGCCAAGACTGGAAATAGCCAGATGTATCTGGATTTACATTCAGGTGTTTTGTCTGAACTCAACTGCTCTAAACCACATCCTTTGCCTTTCAAGTTTCTAAAGTCAAAGAAAAAAGTATGTTAATGGTAATTGAAATATGGGGGAGAACATGAGTGTATTTTAAGTATTAAGAGATGGGAAAGATTATTTCTTAGAGTAATTCATTAAAAAAATGACGTGAGTTACGAAGTGACAGTCTAAGGCAAGATCAAAGTAAAAGAGATGCCTGTAGTGTGAACTCGAATGGTGGTGGAATGAGGTAAAATGCTTTGAATTACTGTGACTGGTTTTAATGGGTTATGGACTCTGTTTTAGACGTGTCAAGTGTGAGCTGCCCTTTCACAAAGTACCAGGGAGACAAGAAGAGAATTTGGACAGAAGTAAATCTCTGAAAGAAATACTGTGGGCCATAATTAAAGAGAACAGTAATTTCTTATGCATTTCAGATTAGATTACATATGGAAATGGAGAAGAAAAATAAAACAGGACCAAGTTCAGGGCTTTGTGGAACTTCCTTAAAAAAATGGAGTTAGAATAGTAAGGTTGTCATCCTCTGTGGGAAGGATTACAAACAAGTAGAAATGAAAATCTGTTTCTTTCCACCATTGTATTTCTAATGATCCTTCTGAAAGTTCATATGTCAGCATTCATACTGATGATTCAAGCAGTGTTGTCAGCTGTGATCAGCTGTTTTCCGTAGTTTCCAATGTACAAGAACAAAATACTTGCGGGGTCTTAGAGCAGAAGAGTTGAGTTTTTCCCATCATCCTTCACTTCAAAACAGTTAAAGAGAATGTAAGGAGGCAGCTGGGGTAGGACGGCTGCATAGATGGGTAGGGAGCTTGCCATTTTACACTGCTTCCGCCAGTTTTAGAAATCTATCTTTAGTTAGTACTTTTCTTCAGAGCTTGCTGTATCTGCTAACATTACTTACTGTAACCCCTCACTGTCTCTTAATGTTTCGGATGCTTGTTGTTCTCTACATTCACAGTTGCACTTATTTTCTTAGGTTTCTCTTGGGAACTCAGGACTGCCAGGCATCACAGGGAAAAAAAATTGTCTAGGTTCAGATAGAGAAAAGATTGGTTTTTGCTTAAGTTTGTTCTATGTGGTTGTAGAAAGAGGTTGAAGCAGTTAATTAGGTTTAAGAGACAGACTTCAGATTTATTCTTAAATACATGTCAGCAGTATGCTGTAAGATTATAGGGAATCCTCTGGATATCAAGTTGATTTGGAAACCTGGCATACTATGACTAGGTTCAAGAAGAGTTTAGAGGAGTTCATAGAAAATAATCATTTACATAAAAATAAAAATAATCACTTTTATATCAGGAAATCCCTGAGACACACATCTCTGGAATCTGGGAGATTACGTGGGGAGAAGTCTGACTGTATGTTCACCTCATCCGTATTCTATAGACTTTCATTTTGATCACTATTGGAAACAGGATACTGGGCCTAGTTGAGCCTTAGTATTACCCAGTGTGTTCATCCCTTATATTTTTAAGCTACGGTTGATTCTTCAAGTTCGGGTTTTGGTGCATTGTTTCACCTTTGGCATATTTAAATAAACAAGAAAAAAATTCCAGTTTTCTAATCTCTCACTCTGTTACCGTCAGGATGTGATAGTTATGTAAGAGAGGAAAAAAAAAAGGCATGCAACTTTTTACTAGATTAGATAACACACACAGTGCTTCCACCACTCCATTAAAAATAGCACACACACAAAAATCCGTGGTGTTTTTGGTTTTTGCGTCTTGTAGGGTGACATAAGTGATAGTTTGAAAAAACAAACAAACAAAACCAAACCCATGCCATTGCACAGTTCACATAGGCAATTCTAAGAAAGATTCCAGGGACTGTTCTTCTCCTTCCTACCGTAAAGCAGTATTTTACAATTGCTTATGTAAGTCTTGGTTGTCCTTGTTCAGAAAGGTACTTACACAGTACTATGCCTTCAGTCAGGAAGAAGCACATTCCTTTCTTATGCTTTTTAAGCCATTAATACAACACTTCTGTAAGCAATTCTTTGTACAAATAGTTTGTGCAACACAATTAAATGTGAGATGATAATAAAATAGTGTTTTGAATGGTATTTAACCCCACTTTAGGTAAGTTATACACATTTATTCTGATTGAAGATCTTCAGAAATTGACAGCAGTATAAACAAAATTAAGCAAAACAAACCCAGGATAAGGGAGCAGGCAGTGGACCTAAAAATACCTGTGTGCTGATAAACCTGGAACCAAGCCCCATTTTTACAGTCTCTCTTGGCATATATCTCAAGAAAAAGTAGTTTAAGAGCAATGTGATAATGGCTTTCTGGCTGTTTTCCCTCTGCTTCTTTAAAGGTAGCTAGCTAGCTATCCAGCTGTTGTAATGTTTTGCCAAGATATGTGTAGCAAAGTCAAAAAAAGAATTAATTGGAGAGAGATTAAGTTAGGTAAATAAGAGTCATATTCTTTTAAAAAAAAAAGTCATAATGTTCCTGAGAACTAATTGTTCTACTGGGAAACTATTATCACCTTTTATTCTAGACGAAACAAATTAACATAAAACCCCAAATCTCAAACCATATTAAAAAAAGGTAATTCTTGAATGGCATAGCTTTTGAAGACCTTAGCCAGTGGCGCTTGAGTCACTTCATCCATGGCTAAGAAATAATGAATCCCCAGAACCAATTTGGTTTTGTTTTGTTTCAGTTTGTTCTTTGTTGCTTAGTAGGCTTTTGGGGCTTTAGTGAGCTAGTTCTGGCAGACTTCTAAATGGAAAAATGCTCAGTATCGCTGCAGTAAAACAAATGCTAACCTTTGTTTGTGCAGTGTTGGGCAGAAGTTGGCTTTGAGTAATTTTTTTACGTATAAGAGTCCACAAAGCTGCGTTTGCAGCTTGGTCTCAAAAGCAAGGTAGAGCAGAACAGGGCAGACTGCTGCCAGTATCTCCTGGCATTTCTGCACAGTATGGGTCTTCCAAGGGATCTTAATTCCCTTTGAGGAAATTGCAGCTGTGGGTTCTCAGTACTTCTGAAATAAGGCCCTTAGTAAATTATTTCATTACACCTAGTAATTATGTGTGCACTAGTGAGTATTAAAAAGCCAACTACATGTTAGAAAGATAAGGATCTCATTAAAAATAAAAGGGGAGGCAAAACATAATAGGATCTAAAATGCTTAACCAGGTAGAGTAAAGACACAGAGAGAGAGTTTATTGGCTAGATCCAATAAAGGACTTAAGTACCTAAAGCAGGATTTAGGGAGAATTCAGGTGCCTAAGTCCAAAAACGCGATCTGAGAAACCTCACACTGCTACCTCCTAACACAGGAGAAGCCTAAAATCAGAAGGCACTTCCTTGATTTTAATGTATGTTTTTAGAGTGTCTAGGATTTTACTTCTGTGCACATTCCGTGAGCAGCAGCTAGAGCAGTTTAGCACCTGTTTCCCATTCAGCCATTTACAATCCTTGGCTTAAGTGTCCCAGGGCTGTATTTTATCAGTAGTCTCAGGCCATACCAAGCACGCATTCAGAGATTCCTAGTTCAGTGTAGCTGCTTGCTTTTAACATGAAGGATGGGTAGATTGAATAACCTTTTATTTAACAGCCTATCTGTTGGATTACTAATATAAGAGTTGGAAGATTCAGTTTGGTTCTGTCTGAGAGTGTTGAAACCCGTCTCTCCCTCCAAGTAATCTATCTTAAAGAATGACTGCATGAATTTAAATTGTCTTGGGAGCATGAATTAGAGATGAGGATGTGTCACTCCCTGCTAAATGCCCTGTTTCTTGGGATAAATCTCACACATCATTTCTGTTCCTGCAGACTACAGAATTTTTTGCTTCATAGTGGCACAACTTTACCAGGAATGGAGCAGAGTTCTCTTTGTTTCCAATAGCCCTGTCTCTTGCTGGGTAGGATCACTTTTCTGCTATATGTTAACTGAAATCTTTTTTGGTTAATGGGGATACGCAACAACAATAGGTTGCACATACTTCTGTTATCCTGGCTGTGATTTAACAAAATACGACAAGCTCTGCTCCTTTTTTTTCCTTTTAAACAGAATAGTGTTTGGATTTTACAGTTAAGAGAGGACTCTAGGCTGTGAATTGTAAGCACACTGATGTGTCTGTGTCTTGGCCTGAGTTAATTTTCTAAGGAGTTGCAATAATACTACTGCATTACTTGCAGGCTAGCATTAGAAAACTGTGATGCTGCAGGACAGTACCATGCTTCGTCATACATACTGTATAGCATATATGGGTATTTCATTTGGAGTTATAGATTCTTTGGTTCAGAAAGGAAAACCAGAAAACTGGTTTGCAGTCCTATAATTTTAAGTGTCCAGTTAACTCGTTCCCTTGCTTGCAGCAGGACTGAATGTATCCCCTTTAAAAATGCTACGTAATTGTCACACCCCATTTTGGCATGTTTGGATATATATGAATATGTTTGTGTGGATATTAATATCAACTGCCATTAATGAGTCAGATTCAGTAAATCTGAAAATTATACTTTGGAACTGTGGAAATACATTGTCTATCCTGGAAACACCAATGAGTGGAGCTATTCATTTCCCTGTTTTTGTGTTTGTTGCATTTGCTTTCCCCATAGACAATGGTATATGGTTGTGCATTCCAAAACATACCTGAATGTTTCTACACGTGCGGGACAACGAACTTAAAAATGCAATTAAGGAGATTTTATTTTAATTTTTTCCAGTTTAAAAAAGTAATTTAGCTCTAGATATGACATGAGTCATATTTGTTTTTTCTTTAGGAAGAGAATCCTTGGACTGATTGGACTCCTTCCTTCTGCCATTGTTGCCCGGTAGGAGAGTGAGTTGCATATAATCAGATTTATAAAATAGCTAAATATTCAATAGAATATTTGCTCCTGTTAATATATGTTTTAATTATTCAAATAGTAATGCACTTACAGCTTGAAATACTAAATTTAAAAAGATACAGAGCCCTGAATAATCGTTTATTCTTGAAGTTAAAGCTGTTAGTGCAGGACTGTAAGTGAATAATGAACAAACAGCAGAATAATAGCTAAGGAAGTATTAAACAGATTTTCATTAAAGAAGGATTTTTTAAAAATAAAAATTGCTCGCTAAGAAAGTGTACAAAAAGCAAATAAGTCAACATTTTTTCAGTTTATTGGGGTGTTTTCTTCCAGCTGAAAGCTGCTGGCTGACAGTTGTGTTGCATATACTAAAATATTTTTTCCGGGTGTTAATGGATTCACATGAAAGAAAAAGCACAATCTGTTTATTTTTAAAAGAATGTATAACAAAAGCAAAAGATAATGAATGGGTTATGTGTTCTGTGTTATAATTTGATATTTAAAGAACAATTTATTTTAGTATCTGTATGTATGTTCAATAATAGTTTGTAATTTGTTTCCTTATATATATTCTTTAATAGATCCCTTGACATCAAGTTGTTTGTTTTGCATCTACTTATGATAATTCTCTGAGATAAATTATGTCAAGATATATTTAGTTTTGAATACATTTTGCCAAATAGAGTTTTCTTTATTTCTAATAATTATCACTGTTCACTTTTATACAACTAAAAAGGTAAGGAAGAATTGCAGTCATTACATTGTATTTGCATTAAAAGTCTGCCTGTGTTGTGAAAACAAATTTTAAAGCAAGGGAAAAGGAAAGAAAAAAGCTTATTGTGCTTGATATCTAGCCTCTTCAAAAAACCCTTTCTTTTCTGGGTAGTAAATAATAAATGTGGAATTAAATTCAGAGTTTGGGTCAGTTAAAATACATTTTAGGAAACACATATAGGAATTGGAAAATACTTGGCAGCCTACTTATAGTGGTGAGGGGAAAAAAATGTTACTACTGGACTGGACTTCAAGCTGGGTTGGGGTATAATACTGTTGACTGTGATTATCAAGTACTTTTGCCTACAGCCAGGCAGTGTACATCAGCGCTGCTGGTACTAAATAAATCACTGAGTTCCCAGATGGTTAATGTTGAAGTTATCAGTCTTTAAAAATTTTAAAGGAGTTGATTTAGTTACAGAATTTGGATTTACTTATTCTTCTTAGATTAACTGTTTAGGATCAGAGGAGCAACTTCTCCTTGTCTTGGATATTTCTCACTCACAGAGTTCCATAGAGTTTGCATGTATATGTGCTTTTTCCTTATCTAAGGAGCATCCTTCCTTCAGAGGTTTCAGAGCCCTGGGCAACTATTTCCTGTCAATTAGAACAGACAATACATGAATTTTCTTCTAAGGCTATGAACAGTACTCTTTAATAGGTGTAGTGTTACGTGAAGAAAATCTGAGCTGGACACAAAGTGATTTCTTTAAATGTAATCAAGGTGGCAGAAAACATTTAATTAAATGGCCTAATTGGCAGTCGTTTACCTCTTAGCAACAAGGTGAATGTTGCAGTTTATTTTGACTGTTCAATATCCCCTTTCTGCTTTGGCTTGTACCTGTTAACTGTTACTTATGTTCGATTTGCCTCTTGAACATCAGTAGCATCACACAGCACGTTGGACACTATAGGTTGGGATATCACAGCTACATCTTTTCAACCTTTCCTGCAAGCATAGTGCAGGAAATGTACACTGTATATCACTTCTGCCCAAGACAGCAGATGACAGGGTTGAATTTAGAGACCATAAGTTTTTAAAACAGAACATAAGATCGTACAGGAGAGAAGTGACAACTCTCGAATTCTTCGTTTCAGCATGACTGTATAAAGAACATTCAGTGTTTCAGTCTTTTTCCTACCTATCTTTCTTCTTCACGGTATTTATAGAACAAGATAAGTGATTATGTGGTTTTTGGCTGTTGTCCACAAATGATCTATGCAGAGGCAGAAGAACACCTCATTTAATTTCATTTTCATTCCTGAAAAAAACAGAATAAACTTTTTTTTTTCCTCTAACATATATTGGACATAATTTGTCCATGCAGTGCTACAAAGTTTTGGTCACATGAGTCTAGGCTGATCACACTTTCTCACAGGTGGCTCTGTGTTGAGCAGCTTAAGCATCTCAAATGGATTCTGTCTGGTTTGTGTGTTCTGTCCTTGTCATGCTATATATATATATATATATGTGCATTACATTTTAGGGATATGTTTAAATGATTTGTGCCCCTCAACTCCTGATTGTCCAGGAGGGGTTTCACAAGAGTTGAAAGACTGCAATAAGCCCATGTGTATGAGAGTATTTTAAAAAAAAATAAATCACATGATACTTTATCTTTTTATTTCTAACTCTGATCAAAAAAATCATGACACACTAAGTGAACAGCTTGTCCTGCTGCTTTGCAGGGGTTCGTTGCCATTCTGGCTCTGTTTCATGTTTGCATGTTGCTGGGCCAGTGTTGGTGGATCACCCGAGAACTCCACCCCACGTTCAGTTCATGCCTATCCTTCACTGAAGAGCTGAAAACCTGACAAGCTTCTTCCTTTGTTTTCCTTTGTGACATATTACAGAGCCTTCTTGTTACAAAGTACTTGATTTGTGTCTGGATTTGTGGGCACTCAACTGTGGAGACTTGATATATGGCTCACTGTATCTAGTTTCATCACTCCTGTAATATTTCATCCTCCCACTGGTACTGCTTTAACACCCCAATTCCTGGCTATAAATCTAAGCCAGAAGTTAACTATGTAGACTAGATGTAAATATTTATTATTAATTGTAGAAGTAGAAGGTGCAATATGTTTTTTGTTATTGTATTTGAACAGAGGGAGTTTGCCTGGTGTGCTGGCCCAGGGAGTCGCTGTGTCGTTACTTCCCAGCTGCTCTGAGTTGGGTCCAGCCAGTAGCAGGGCCTGTTGCAGTAAGACAAGGGGTAATGGTTTTAAATTAAAAGAGGGGAGATTCATGATGAAGAAATTTTTTATGATGAGTGTGGTGAAACACTGGCACAGGTTGCCCACAGAGGTGGTAGATGCCCCATCCCTGGAGACATTCAAGGCCAGGCTGGACAGGACTCTGAGCAACCTGATCTAGTTGAAGGTGTAGGGGGGTTGGACTAGATGACCTTTGAAGGTCCCTTCCAACCTGAACTATTTTGTAATTCTATGATTTATTTAAAGAAATTACTCTCCGAGGTTCTTTTTTTGGTACCTGGATTACCTTGAAAAAAATGGTGAGTGGAATACTCTGATGTTTACAGTACTGACACCTGGGGGCTAACAGACTCTCAGAATTCTTTAGTTCGGCAAGATCATTTACGAAATTAATAGTCAAGCCAGTAATTGATTCCAGGCTTAAAAGCAGGTTGTACTGATTGTAGGCCTGATTAATGTCTTGGGCAGAGTAGCTGAGTTAAGTAAACTGTTATGGTTAAATAAACAATAATCCATCAGAATGAAAGGTTTCAAATAAGCTGTATGCTCACAGATTACAGCATACCAGAGTCTGCCTGTCAAGAATGGTAAAATGTGAGCAAATAAGGTGGCAGCCTGTAGTCTAGTTTATCCAGATGGCTTTCTAACTGAAGAAGGCTTACATTGTAAGAGAAGTATCAGCTATTTAAAGAGAGAAATTTAGGGAAAATAAATAATTACAGGGAAGGAGGTGGAAACAAAAGGTAAGGTAGTTCATCTACATTTTCCACAGACATACTGCAAGTCTCTTTGGTTATTATTACACTAGTGAGACAGAGCTGTCCCTTTTCTTACTGAAATCACCTCTTTTTGGATGATGGAAGCCTGGCAAGTCATGGATTTGGCTAATTTCCTACTTCCTTGTGTCATCTAAAGCAAAATATAGGTTGTGTTCAGACTGTGCCATATCTCAGGTTTCTCTGTGTCCACAGCATTTTGGGAGCACAGTGGTAACTGGAAGGAACTTCTGATCCTTCCTTTCCTGCCCCAAACAGAAGAATATGAATGACAAGGTGTGCTGGTCTTCAGTCTTGGTACTGCTTCATTTTGAGACAATGACTATCTTTCTGTGGATCTCAATAGAAAGCCATTATGCTTTTATCACTTTTTACTGCAAATAACAGCTTCTCCCCAGAACGACTCTTTTAAGAAGTCTTGCATAAAAATAATTTTAAGGTGATTTACGTAAGAAATAACAATGCCTATAGAATGATTGATTGCTGTTTTTAAATAAGCACTTGTACAATGTCATTGTTTGAGATGTTCTAGTCAGTTGATTTTTTTGGAAGATTTTGGTTTTCAGAATACTGGGTTTTATCTTAGATTCCACTGTTGTTTCCACTGCATACTTCATTCCTGCAGTTCTCCTGTCATTATTCTATTAAAATGTATACCTGAAAATGTATGTATGTACCTGTGAACAAAGAATTTAAAACCTTTTTAAAAACAGTTTGCATTAGCTTCTGTAAGGCTTAGTGTTTTCTGAAACAAAAATTAAGTAGGATTTTAAATTAAGAGAGTAACAAGTACTATTAAATGTAAAAAAAAACCCAAAAACAAACAAAACCCCACAAAAAACAAATCACCCCAACAAAAAGCAAATCAGTACATTTGCCCCTATTTGTACTTCTATCTGGAAAAGTGGTACAGTGTGCTTTAATGCAGTAGTTTATCTTCCCTGCAATCAGTGTATGGCATGCTGTGCAAGTACCTGCTTAGAAAGGCCTACCCCCTTTCTATTATTGGAGCTATGATAACCTTTTCTTACAAATAAACATCTTGGTTCATCCTTTGTACTGTCAAACAGAAAGGATGTTTGCATGATAACTCCTGCTGCACTTTTAGGTCAAGGGAAGGACTCACAGGTGGTGGAATCACAGGTACCAAGTGAGAGAAAAGGGACTTTTGAACTGTTTATAATGTGTATTAGGTTCCCTTCAAAGAAATCAGTGTTAGTTTCATTTGTAAGTCTTGGCTGTCCATACCCGTTTTCCTGTGTTAGCCTGTATTACAAACTGCCAGCACCACCCTATCAAAATGTGCACACTGCTTTGAGAAGCCACTACTAGTTTTCCTGCAGCAGAAACACTGTTTTGCAGTTCTACTATTTGGCTCTTGGAGTTATGAGCAGGCCCTATGAAAAAAATCTCTGAAGATGGTCAAGTGCAATCAATAATTAATTGTGAAGCAAATTCATGATACTTATTAAAAAATCTCACTGTTATTCCTGGAAGGTCTTAGGTAGTGCTGAATGAAATCAGGGTTTGTTTTGTTTGGTTGGGTTTTTTTGTTTGGTTGGTGGTGTTGTTGTTGGTTTGGCGTTTGGTTGGTTTTTGTGTTTGGTTGTTGTTGTTTTGTTTTTGGGTTTTTTTGTTTTTTAGTTTTTTGGGGTTTTTTTGTTTTTTGTTTTTTGTTTTTTTTCCCTAAAGCAGTGTCCAATTTATTTTTTCTTTCAGATAGAACGAAAGTTAACTTTTTTGTTTTTTCCCACTCAGTCAAGGTACAAACAGATGGACACCGAGCACAGATCCCTAAACTTGGCTTTACTTTTTATTTATTTATTTATTTATTAACAACTGACCAAACATGTTTTATTTCATGCAAATTCAACTCTCAGCATTTTCCATTTTAGGTCAGTACTGCATTGGAATCTTAGAGGGGCTTGATGTGCCTGTTCTGCTGTACAAGCTAGATTTTCTGGCCAGAATGTATTTCTCATGATGCAGAAGAAAATTCACAGATCTCTAGACAGATGTTGTTTTCCTTCAGGCTTGGCCCCTAGAAGGAATAAAAGTCTGAACTTCTGCTTGACTTCATAAATGTGCTGAATTGAAGATATAGACAGTGTTTAATAAACTAGTTGGAAACAATGTTTCAGATGAGATGGGGAAAACAAAATATAGTTTGAAATTGTTTATTTTTCCCACTAGAAAATTGGCAGTTAACAACTGCATTATTTGTCAAAAAATCTTTCAAGCAAGAAGCTGAAGTCAGATCTATTTGCATTAAACTGATGGTCTAAGATTTTAAGCAATTTTGTAATAACTGCCTGTTATACATAGTGCATCCCAGAAGCAATATATGTCTGGATGTAAAAGAGCTACACTGTTACGAAAGTGAAAGACAAATAGAGATTGTTGCCAACCTGTCAAATAATTGCTTACTATGATAAGTTTGGTAATGAACTTTTGAAAACTGCATTTTTTTAATTGAGATTCAGTTTGTAGTAGACTAGTGTAGCTATTGAAAACAAAAAAATAATAAACTTTTTTAGTAACAGGGAACAACAGTTTCATTTTTAGCTGCTGTCATTCCATTATGCGTAACTGTTTCAGTTAGGCAGGAAGGTTAATAAATAAGTGCAACTTTGTATTTAATTCCTTTTGGTTTGTTTTCTGAGTTTCAATTTCATGAGTACCGCAGGACAGTTTCCATACTTGATCTGCAGAATCCCCCCGGAAGGCAGCTGAGTTCTGGGTCACCAAAGCTTCATTCATATTGGAGGTTGTGGGCACATTAGGCAAGAGTTTGGAATCATTTATGTTCACACAGAAAAGTATTCTTGTGGTTGTACTTACTTTTAAGCAACTGACTTTTGTCCTTACATAGTCCGTCCTTTGTTGTGTTGTGGCAGAGCAGAATAGGATGAGATAGTGGTAGGAGTCCCTGTGCACTGATTTGTTCCTTTTGCTCCCCTCTTACCTCAACTGTTGTATCTGCATAAGTGCTAGAACAATGTACCAGTTGGTTTTGCACTAGAGACATTTCCACTGGCGTCTGTCTCTGGGCACAGGCAATGGAAGCAGATGCCGAGGGTATTGGGCTGCTGGGAGCAGTCGCTACCTGTTGCACCTGTGCCAAAGCCACAGCTCTGTGCACAGCCTGTAGCCCCTTCCTCTTGCTGCTTTGCTGACACTGAGGGAGGAAAGCGTAGAAAGCACAGGAGTTGTTACAGAGTCATCAGTGGCTCTTCCCAGCCATTAATTTTATGCTCTCCTCCTTTTTCCTCTTACTTTGTGGGTCATGATGCTACAGAAGTAAAATTTGTTTTGCAAGGATTTGCTCTAGCTTTCTAGGCACAGCTCTTTTACTCGCCCACCCTCCACCCCTTTTGTATGGAAAGCCCTTTCTGGTTTCTGGAACATCAAACACCATAGAAGTCTTATAAGATAGTTCTGTTTTTTAGGGAAAATCTGCTTGCGGGAGTAATAGCAGGAAGTGCTTACGTAGGAGTGTGGTGGGAATTTAAATTTGCTTTGACACACTAGTGATTGACAGTGAATGATATTTTGAGTGATCTTTTGTGCAGCTGAAGTGGAATTATGCTGGAGGTTTTGCAACAGTGGAGATTTCAAAGTATTCCTGCAATATACGTACAACTACCAGGTGACACCACTGCAAAGAAGTGACAGGGCAAGAGGCAGTGGGCACAAACTGAAATACTTAAAAATAAGAGCAATATTTTTTACTGTGAGGATGGTAAAACTCTGGAACAGCTTGCTCGTAGAGTTTGTGGTGTCTCCATCCTTGAAAGTCTATTACTCTGTTGTTGTAAGAAAAGCATGCAATAATCCTTTTTAAAGTGAAGTGGTAATTCCCTGGAGTGTTGTTCTGGCTTCCTACAGTTCATGTCTCAGAGGCTTCTTATTACGTTTGTTGTCATTTCAGTGACCTTTAATTATTACAAAGTATATAGGTGTAAATTACACATGCGAAAAAACAGACACCAAAATCCTTTGTTAATGAGTAGCTTCAGTTGCATGATCACTAATAAGAAACATTTTGACTAATAATGAGAGAGATTTTCGTTTTTTTGAAGTCTGTAGTTAAAACTTATGTCTACTTCATGGGGCTAGGGATTTGACCCATTACATTTTATATCTGACATAAAATAAGAACTAAAGCAAAGTGAATACATTAGTTATATATTTAAACATTTTATAAAATCAAACCCTATGATAATAGGACATTCAAGATACTTCTGCCTCCAACTGTCAAGCAGCTACCTGTGGTCTGCTCTTTGCAGAGTCTCGTAATTGCTGTGCACCAGCTATGCGGATTACTTGCTGGCATGATGATCTGTCCCTTTGGCAGGAAGGAAGAGCTGGAAGCTTTATTATTTTGTAGAAAGACTTCTAAATGTGTAAAAACAGCCTGGGAGTGCACCGTTGAGGAATAGGCCCTTTTATATTACAAGCCACACTTTGTACTTCGCTGTACAAAGAAATCTCTTGGTTTCTGATGTTTCAGTGTGGAAAATGTTATTCTTCTGTTTGATAAATGAAGCTGTTTGTCTCCAAAGCAAGCATATAAGTAATAGAATAAACATATTTTCTCACTAAAGGGATAGTTTCAGGAAAAGAGGATTAAAATTCTTGGAAAATCAGTGAGGCAGCTACAAGTGTCAGGTGATTATATGGCCTTATGTAAGTGCAGCATTTGGTGTCTAGCCAAGTATTTCTAAAACTTATAGGGTAACTTCTGTTCACATTTAGGCCAACATAAATCTGAAAGAACTTCAAAAAAGTCAGCAGTGTTTACTCCTATGTTAGAGCTTTTTTTTGAAAATAAAAAAGGTCTATATCAAAAGAAATTTCTTTACTACAGGGAATTCCTAAAGGGGATAATGTGGTTAAAGCAGGGGCTTGCAAGAGTTGAATTTATTCCTGCCTTTCTTGTAAATATACTATACTGCATGGGACAAACTATCTTTGTGGCTTCATTTCTGTCCCAACCATAGAAAATGCATTGTGTTTGTGTATATCTAATATTCAAACAATAGCGTACGTATGTGTGGCGTGGTTGGTAGGTACATTATCTATTGTTGTATGGCAGTGTATTAAAAGAATTTTGTTTGTTATTGATTTTGTTTCATGGAGGAAAAACTCCAGCTGGAACTACCTGGGAGAAAACATTTTTAAGTGGTGATGGGTTTTTTTTTTGGTGTGTGGTGTTTATTTGGGTTCTTTTGTTTGTTGGTTTGGTTTGTTTTTTTGGGGTTGGTTTGGTTTTTTTGTGGTGTTTTTTTGTTCGGTTGGGATTTTTTTTTTTTGTTTTGGTCGTGGTGGTGGTGTTGTTTTTGGTTGTTTTTTTTTTTTTTTGTTTTGGTTGTGGTGGTGGTGTTGTTTTTTTTTTTTTTTTTTTTTTTTTTTCTTTTCAAGATTTTACTCCCATTTAGTCTAGTAGTGCAAGTGGTAATAAACTGCTTCTGAAGTGAACCCATCTTAAATAAGTCATTTATTTGTGTTGTTTGGTAATTTTTTTTTAATGTTCAATAATCTTTCAAAGGCCATTTTTTTCCAAGATAGCATCTAGAATGCAAATTATGTTCCATAATGTTATTTTTCTTGCACATCCACTCTTTTTTATTTCATGTTTAGTTTTTGTGCAGTTTATATCACATTACTTTTTCACTTCAGGTTTGAAATATCTTTAAACTTGGTGAGAGATATGCCACTGAATAGTTCTCTTTGACTCATGCTGATCTTCAGGCATTTAGAATTAGAAAAGGAAGATCTTACATTAGGAGAACATTGCTTGGAGTGCTGAAGATGACTGGCTAAATCTGGTGAGTACTGTCTAGGTAGAATTTGTCAGTCTGTCAATTAATTAGTCTTACAGATTTTCCTGATTACATACTGGACATACACAAAGCAAGAGAGTAGGTATGGTAAGTTCAGGAATTGTCTTTAGAATGATCCTTCTTTCAAAAGTGATTTGTGAACTGGAGTTCAAACAGAAGCATAAAATGTTTTGAGATGACAAGAGAGTGAAAGATGTCACAGAAGTCTCAGGAGAGGAAGTCAGAATGGGCAAGGATGTATTTGGAAATGTATTAGCTTTTACTGAAAGTGCAAATTTGGACATCAGAGAAGTCCTGGAATTCCTGCCAGGCTGTGTTCTCTATCCCCACTAGGCTTTTAGCACTGTAGTTGCCCACCAGGCAGCATCAGATGGATCATCATGGAAACTGAACAAGACAACTTTACTTGAGAGATAGAACACAGAACATGAACCCTTGCTGAGACAGTCCAACTGCCAACTGTATATTTTTCTGATGAATGGCATTATTATATATTTTTGTGCCAAATGAGTAAGCTATTTTCACCACACAAATACTGTCTACTCCAGCACGTATTACACACAAACCACCAAACAGAAGTTTCAGGGTGATCTTTGCAATGTGAACTCTGCTAGTTGGAAAACTATCCAATGAGTTCTGATGAGAGAACTGGTGCCAAAAGAAGTGCAGGCCTGTGGTGAATGATTGGATCATCAAAACCCCACAGCATTCCAGGAGCTTATAAAGTGCAACTGTGTTTGTCACTGCAAATTAGTGAGTAAGTATGTATTAGCAGCCAGTTGACTCAGTTACAGAGAGATTTACAAGCTGAAAATGTGTAATAAATAAAAGAAAGATGGCAAACAGGAGAATGGTATATCAGAGGATTTCAGTGAAGAATTGGAAGAGAATAAAGAGAAGAATTAAGATGCTGAGGTATTCTCTAGTGCTTTACAGGAACCTTACAGTACATCTGACCTGGTTTCAGTAAGGAAAAGTAACATCATTGGTTTACAGTCTATTTAAGTAATAAAAATATGGGTTCTGTACTTGTAGAAATAACTCTTTAATCAATAACTAATCTTTATCAAACATTTTTTCTTAATAAAATAGTTATCATAGCTAAACTATCCCTCAAAGACGGTTTTCATATTAGCAAAGCCTGGAGGTCTGTATTCTCAAAAAGCATTCAGTAGCTCAGATGTAGCAACTTTTAAGATCTTACATTTTAGCCCATGGCATGGTGTTTCTTTGTTCAGTCTGTCCTCCCATATAATAAAGCCTACTCATAGATTTCCCAAAGCCTCTATGCAAATCTGCAATTTCTGGGAGCTCTTGTTTATGCCACAATAATGTGGTTTCAGTAGAATAATGTCAGTAATGGACCAATGACTGGTTGAGTGAAGCTCTGTGGAAAGAGAAAAGTCACTGAAAAGCTTCAACTTTTCCTGTCAATTAGAGGAAACTAATTTACAGCAGTGGAATATAAATACAGTCAGAGTTCACATTAAAAGGTGAGTATATAAGAGAAACAATGTGACATGTTTGACAGGTGCTTCCTGGTCTTGGTGCTGTTTGGCTTTTCTTGTTGCTCTTACACAGCACTTTTTAGTACTAAATGCTTTAAAAAATAAAGTCTATCGAATGGTGTTAGCACATTTCACTCTTTGTAAGTGTAGTATTAAAAAATTCTACCATTACAGATCAATAAAAGTAAGAATTTCCATGAAGAATACTTCCATCCTACAGCTTTCAGCAGGAGTGCAGAAGGGATTTCTGGAAGTGGGTTCATATGACCTCAGTCTTTGAAGACACAGATAGGATTTTGGTGATACTTGTGACAGTACATGCTGCAAACTGTGGACAAAAAGTTACACTTTTTATTTTTTTTTTTGTTTTTTTAAGATGTATATTTGTCTTGCAATACGTGTGTACCTTTCATCTCAAGATATACTTAGTAAATATTTTATGAAGCACTGGAGGTTTTTACCCCCACTTTTGGGTGGAACAAACTGCTGTATGTCAGCAACATGACTTGTTAGGACAAGAAGTAAAGCACAATGTCTAGCTGATATTCCAGCGCAAAAACTTGAGAGGCAAAGTATAGACCTTTACTTGAGAGTCACCTCTTGACATAGGAATGGACATCTCTACTATCCCAAAACCTCATTAAAACTTACAAAAGTTCTTAGGACAAGAATCTTGGTCTTATCTGAACAATGCTGCTTTCTGCAATACTGTTTTAGTAGAAATATTGCTCTCTGATGCTGAGTAGAGGATCAGAGATTACCTAATGAATTACTTACGTCATGTCCTGCCGCACCCTGGATTTATGTGGCAGGTCCTTTAGTTGGGTATGTACTTGACTGTTTAACTCTGGAAAAAATAAGAAAAGAAGATTACAAGATGTAAATTTAAAATGTACAAAAAGTTTGAACGACTTGAAATTTGATCAGATTTTGAATATTTCACCTTTATAACAAATAAAGCTGACAGAAATAGTATTTTAAAATCTCAGACTCATAATACAGTGATTTGTGTCTTGGGGGGAGAGACTTTTTTTAACATTTCCTGATGTTATCTGCGAAACTCTATTAAATTATTTACTGAGTGGTTTCAGGGCTCAGTTATTGCACATCTTCAGTGTTAATATGTCACTCTTTCATCTGGAGTGGAATTGCCAAGAAAATTACTTCTCTTGATTTTTTTTGGAAGCAGTAATCATTCTTTGTGTCTCATGACATTTGAATTCCATGATTTTAAATTGGTTTAATTTTTTGAAGATCTTTAATCATTTCCACATCATTTCTTTGTCTTTCACAAGAACCTCTAGTATTACTAGTAGCAATGCTGTTTTCTGTGTCGTTTTTTGTCCTGTTAATTACCTCATTGGCTCTTCATTGCCACGGAGGGCTCACATTTTTCTTTAAAATTGTTCAGTTCTTAAAAATAAACTGGGATCAGTTTGTTCAGACCGTTATTTATCCTTTCAAACCTGAACAAATAACCGTGTTCCCTAAAATTGTCTTTTTTTTCCATCTCCATGAGGTGGTCTTGCAGAGGATGATACTGGTCTCACAGACCTTACCTTACTTTCCTGTGAAGCGATCTGTATTCACCAGGGCTATGGTATGATTAAAATGTGGCTGACAGAGGAATGTGTCTAAAAGAACTGGTGATTACGTAGCAGTTGATTCTGATTCTTGATTAAACCTGGGAGATGAGTGGGAGCTCACATCCGGTGACTCTCTGCTGTACAATCACAGGTGGGTTTTTTCGGGGCCCCACGGAACCTCTCTCTGCCTTGTGGGGCTGTGCTCTACGTTGAGTTGGAGTTCAGCTTCTGAGCTTTTAATGTCCCAGGATGAGAGTTGCAATGTTTCCTTGAGAAACGGTCCCTTAGCAGAAGCCTAAACGTATAAGAAACATTTTGCTGTTCTTCAGACTAAGAATTATCTACCTTATTTTTATTGAATTGTTCTAGTTATTTTCCTGCCTACAATTCTAAATGTTATCTCTACAGACATGTATGACCCTGCTAGTCATTGCTTAGCCAGTTTTCTTCTGACAGCATATTTGATGTTCAAAAGAAGTCAAAGAAAAAAGCATATTTCATTAGTTATCTTGTTTTTGCAAGTCATTTTCTGAAATAATTTTTGGTGAAAAAAATTTCAAACCAGAAACTTTTTGTAAGGCATAAAAGTTCAACGATGAGAGTTCATATTTTTAGTTTGTTGTAAGTTCTCCAAAATGTCTACCGCATTGTTGACTCAGAGTAGGAGCTCTCCGGGTAGGAGACCTGGATCTCTGCCATCATACTTACATAAGAAAACTTTAAACAAAATAAGCAATTTGTTGATCCTCAGTCCTCTGCCTAGATTATTCTCATTATAATCTTTGTAACCTTTGGTTAAAAGGTGCTACGCAGAAGGAAACCTACCTGTTAATGAAACTTAGTTTACTTGTGTTGAAAATTGAAAACGTGGGTGACTTTTCAAACTTTTCAAACCAGAACAGTGAATTCTGTTAGACCACTGAGATGGTTGATACACAAAAGTAGCCAAAGCAAAGCAAATACATAAGAAGTCTTGAAACTCAGGTTATTTAAGTTATGATACATGGTAGCTTTTTTAATTCATCAGAAAATAATGGTTTGGGTTTTTTTTTTTGGTTAATGAGCATGAGTCTGTTTATCACATGCCTCTATAAATAAGTGTCTTTGCAGATGTTTTCTCTTTGTTCAAAATACTTTTTCTCCCCTCAGGGCATGCTGCACTATTAAATTAAGCTATGAATTTCCTTTTTATTACAGAAGACACTTAGAACACTTTGGCAGGCATAGCACTGGCATAACTTTTAAATATCAATTTTAAGAACTATTTACAGATTGTTTCAGTTGTGTAGCTTCAATATATTTTATATGGCAAAACTTTAAAATATAAATTTTAAGAACCATTTACACATTATTCTAGTAGTTCGTTGATGCTATGTCTAGTTAATAAAAAATGATTGGCTAATTTCATTCATAGTTATATCTCTGTTAACACAATAAATACCACAAATTCCACTGACAGTTTAGTGGTCTGGGTCACTTAGGATAATTTTATTATCCTAATTAATTATTTGCCCACCCTATCCATACTTCCTGTATCTGCAACCCCCATTTCTTTCATGGTGTGGTTCAGATTTATCATTATTTTCTAATGTCAAGTGTCACATTGTCAGTGTTACCTCAACAAACCCATCTGTTAATGATGGGACAATTTCTTCAGCAGGTGGAATAAACACAATCACAAAACTATTTCTGAAGAGGCTTTATAAAACTAAAGAGGGAAAGATGAATGAAAAATCAGGAGTTAGTGTGAGCTAAGGAAATAAAAATTTGAAATTACAATATATTCTGATAGAGTCCCATTTATTTTGTTTTTCAACCTGAGAGAATTCATTATTTCTGTCTTTTACGGTGAAATGCGGAGATCACTTGGAAACGTAACAGTTAGTAAAGAATAATAATGGCTTTCATTTGCATGGCCTGTCCAAATGTGGTACCTACTGACTTCTCAGCAGTGAAATTTTGTACCCCCACTTTTTTTTTTTTAAGTTAAAATCTTCAAATCTGGATCTATTGACTAAGCTTGTACGTAGGGAGTTAAATATTACAAACCTTGAATCTCTTTGCTTTCCAGCCAAGGTTGGCCTGTATTGATGCTTGCAAAATTAAGCAGCTATCACATTCTTTAAATATAACCATCTTGCCTGGGCATAAGAAACATTTGGCACAGTTTGCATACGCTGTAAATTACTTTGGGCTCTTTCTAAAGAAAAGTTCTTTGGCGTAGTTTCTTAGGCAAATGCTTCCCTTGTTAGAGGAACAGTGTAGGGAAATTAGGTTAAAGACCGCAAGAGGTGATAAAGACCTGAAAAATTAGCTTTATATTTTTGCTGTGAAGCCTTTCTCGGGTGTTACAAGGTGGATGTGATGTAAAAACACATTGTAAAGAAGCCGAGGCTGTATAGAACTGTAACAGAAGTCAACAAGGCAGTGTTCTAGCATTCCATTGTGTAGTGGCCAAGAATTTAGATGCTTTTTGCAAAGAAATGACCCAAGGTAGTGCTATGTCATCATGTAACATTCGGTTCCAGTAGATGGCCTTAGTTTGAATCAGTCATCAACAGAAGACAAGGCAGGAATGTTGGGTATGTGTTCAGTTGTGATAAGTCATTAGTGTTCATGCAGCGCTAACATCCATCAGACACTCTGAAGGAATGGAATGCAGTGGTTCTGCTGTGAGGATATGTTTATGTTGGATTAGCCTCTGCTAATGCTGAATGTGATTTTTCATCATTTTAATCACGCCACTATCATATCTCGTGTAGGTGAGCCACGTTGCAACCTTACTGCTGTGGGCTGTGACTTGAGCACTTTTCACATGTGGAAATGGTTTATGTTCTGTATCTATAGTAACTAACTGCTGACATTTTCACTAAGTGCTGTGCATAGGCTGAGGGTGTATGACTTATTATCTGCTTTATAACTTATGCCAGAAGGCAATGTAGTATGTAGTACCTAAATTAGCTTGAAATAAAACAGTTCATGTTCTGAAGTGCTCCAGCTGTGACAGAAAATGTGCTCATGAAGTTGAATTGACCCTGCCAGAAATAACCTTTAGGATGTATAGAGAGATCCTTGGGCATTGTAGTTTAACTTTCTTGATCTGAGTACAGATGAACTACAGTGGCTGCATGGGCTATAAGGTCCCCGGTTCCTACCATTTCTCTGTGTGGCAGACATGCCTTTTAGTTGGTGGAACAGTAATGGGTAGGTGAATTTATGATTTTTTCAAAATATTACATCTAATTAAATGTCTCATCTTCTCACTGGTGTCTGGTTCTACCGAACTGTTTCTGTTCAACTCATAAACATTCCTTTGCACATTACGTATACAGCACTAAGTTTAGTGGGAGTTACACATGGTGAAGGATTACTCAATGATGGCGTCTTACCTTATCTTACCTATGTGTGGAAGGCCAGAGGTTTTGTGATTGTGAAATTCCGTGTTGAACAGAGTTTCTTAATGATGAACCTATGAAAGCAAAGCTAAGGGTAAAGTAATTATTGGAAAGCAAAATAATGATGTCGTATTTCAAAATATAATATTTTAAAACTTGTTGAGCTTCCCCTGTCTGGCTTGTGGTGCCGGGTCCCTTCCCGAGCACCCGGCCGTGTGGGCTTAGGGGCTCTTCGTTTCCTCCTCATGTTTTCTTTACTGCTGTCTCGTTTGGGTCAGGGGGTGTAAAACATGAATGGACTTGGGAAGAGAAAAACAGGGGGGAATTAGTGATTCTTCAATCAATATTACTTTGTTCATATCTTTGCACCTTTTCAAGTGAAAGTAATTATGAAGAAAATCTGTCTCTCACTCCATGTTTCTTGTCACCTTCTCTCTGTCACCATTTTACAACACGTATTTTGCCATTATAGCCTATTTCTTAGTAGGTAACGTGTTACAGAGCATGGAGTAGCATGTTGCAGAGTGCTCAGTGCATATGCTAAGTGCTATACTGTTTCTTCTAGCATGTGTTGTGTATGTAGAGAACTGTCATAACCTAAAACATTTTGTTGCCTTAAAAGCAGACAATATAAGAAGTATTCTTACATATCGTGAATCTGTAGTCAAAGTGAAATCCATGTTACATCACTTTATAACTGCTGTGTTTTGAAGACTCTGGTTTACAGCTTGTTCTGATATTAGCGTTCTGTAATAAAGTTAAACGAGCGCTTGAGAACAGGGCAGTGTGTTCTCTGCCATGCTGGAAGTGAAAAATGCAGCTCTGGATACTGGAAGTTCCTGCCAGACTACGCAGTTTGTATTAAATCATCCAACCCTTATGTTGATACTTTGCTGCAATGGTCCTTTGCTCTGTTCTGCCCTGTGCTGAGATGGTTAACAAGGATTTGTCCTTGCAAAAGAAGTTAATTAGGCTAAACACAGTCATCCTGATTTATTGCTGTAACATCAAGGCACTGTAAAATCTGCAAACAAAGCAGATGGGAAAGGAACCTACAGCTTTCCTAATCCACTTATATAATCTTCACTTTCTCAGCTCCATTTTTATGTAGGAAGAGAGCACCTCATCACTTGTACATACAATCTCTTACCTTTCCCATGCACATCACGTTAGAAATTTTGAAGTTTCAGTATTCCTTCACATCTCTAAATATATGAATTATGAAATCCCTTTTGACTGGTTGAAATTAACCTCCTCCTAAACATCAACAAGTAATGATGGTTGTTGGCTAATTTTTTTGTCATTGTTGATAAAACAGCAGCTGATGAATGATCAGACAAGTATTGCAATGTTCTGGCAGTAATTATTTGTTTACTTAAATTATAAGTGATAATCTAGGGTACAGGTTTATTGTACATTAGCTGCTCTGCTGTAAAGCCGGCCTGTACGGGTACGTCTCAGTTTGTATCTCCTTATTGGGTGCAAAATTCCTTAAATTTGATTAAATATGGGGTAAGAGTTACATAACATATAACGGCTGGCCTTTTTATAAATTCATACTCTAGATTATGCAGAGATTGCATTTTGGAGTTAAAATATCAAGCATGTGTCTGTTTTTTCAGTTTTACCAAAACCCACACTATCAAAGCCATAGTTCTCGAAGGCTTGGAAAATACTTCGGGTATGATTTTAAACCCTGCTGTCTTGCTGACAAGGCATAAGCATAGAGCAAAGAGACAAGGTAACACCGATCAGCAATTTAGCAGCTTCTGGCTCCTCCCAAATTTGAGCTCTGTTCCTACCAGACCTGTGAAGCAAGTCGGAAGAATTATCTTCCTCTAGGCACTAGACAGCAGTTTCCAAGTCAGCTTGCTCCCCGATGCCTGCAGAAACTTGGTGGAAACAGCAGATTTTTGTCTTGCCTGGGGATCGTAGTCTGCTGCCTAAGAAGATGATGGTGACAGTCTGTTCCCTATTAAAAACGCAGTTGTACAGTATACGATTTACATAATCATCCACTATGAGAACGGTAATAGAACTCTCCAAAGCATGTCCTTACCAATCTGCCTTTTATATAAGCAGGAACAGTAGCCCTGGGGTTTATCTGAATACATCTAGAAAACGAATTCTGCTTTCAGGATATCCTTGGCTCATCAACTTTGCTTATTTATTCATGTCTATGTGTCAAATATGCAGGTTGTAAAGTCTCTGTTCTGGCAACCGATCCCCTTGTACTAGGGACTTCATTGCCTTGCACTTGCAAAAAACTGTTTCTAGTCTTACCGGATATCAAGAGAATCACACGATCATTTAGCTTGGAAGGGAATTCTTGAGATAATCTAGATCAACCTCCATGCTCAAGCAGGGTCAGCTAGAACCCGTTGCCCAGGACCATGGCCACCAGATTTTCGCTATCTCCATAGATGGAGATTCCACAGCTTCTCTGGGCAACCTGTGCCAGTGTTTGACCACCCGTACAGTAAAAAACTGTCATCTTGTGTTCCTGTGTTCTAATTTGTATCCATTGCTTCTTCATCTGTTGCCGGGCACTACTGGAAAGTCTGGCTCCTTCATCCTTGTCCCATCAAGTATTTATGGAATCGTAGAATAGATTGGGATGGAAGAGGGCTTTAACTGTCATCTAGTCTACCACCTCCCCTCTCCACCACAATGAGTGGGGATGATACTCTGCCACTGAGCTATACCCCCACCTGACCCATTATACCCATTGATGAGGTCCTTCCTGAGCCTTCTCCAAGCTGAAAACTCCCAGGTTTCTCAGCCTCTACTCATATGACAAATGGTTCAGTCTCTTAATCATCTTTGTGCTGAACTCACTTTGTTAAGTCCATGTCTCTCTTGCGTTGGGGAGCCCAGACCTGGTCACACAGTGCTAGAGGTGTGGCCTCACCAGTGCTGAGTAGAAGGGAAGCATCACTGTCTTTGACCTGTGGGTGATGCTCTTCATAACACAGCCCAGGATGGTGTTGGCCTCCTTTGCTGTGAAGGTGCATTGCTATTCATGGTCAGCTTGTTATCTATCAGGACTGCAAGGGTCTTCTATGCAGAACTACTTCCCAGCAGATTGGCCCTCAGTGTATATGATGCCTGATTAACTCCTCCCCAAAGTCCTCTTCTGGACTTTGCATTTGCCCTTATTAAAGTACATGAGGTTCCTCTTGACCTAATTCTTCGACTTGTTGAGAGCCCACTGAATGGTACCATAACTGTGTGGTATTTCAGCCATTCCTCCCAGTTTTGTATCATCTGTGAACTTGCTGAGCTGCACTCTTGTCATGTCATCCAGGTCATTAATGAAGCTGTTAAACAGTGTTGGCCACAGTAATGACCCCTGGGTTATACCACTTGTGACTTGTCTCCAATTGGACTTTGTGCTGCTGATCACCACCCTCCAAACCTGGCTGTTCGGTCGATTTTCAGTCTATCTCATTGTGTAATTACCTGCCCTTTAATTTGTCAGCTTGTCTATGAGGATGTTATAGAGTCGGCCTTAATAAAGTTGAGGTAAACAGTATCAGCTGCTCTCCCCTCATCCAGCAGACTAGTCACCTCGCTGTAGAGGGTTATCAGGTTGGTAAAGCGTGATTTCCCCTTTGCAAACCCATGCTGACTGCTCCCAGTCACCACCTTTCCCTGTATGTATTTGGAAATGGTTTCCAGGATTATTTTCTCCATCACCTTCCCATGGATATAAATTGCTGCTAAATTGTTTGCCTGCAGTTGCAGAGCTCAGGCAATAGATCTGTTAGGAAAGCTGTTCCATTTATTTTATTTTAGAGACACCTAAATTCTGAAATATCCAGATCCTGGATTTTCCAAAATATCTCTGAATTATCTCATGGAGATTCAATTAATCTTGCAGCCAGTGAAAGGGATGTGGTGCAGAAGAGAGCGAGTAGGAATCCTGTAGAGCATTGCAGACAGTGAAGCTTGCAGGGACTGAGGGGAGAGTTTGTTTGGAGTGTGTGGACAGAATGTTGTGCTTGCAATGAATGCAGGTCTGTCTGTTTTTCCTGTTTTCATAGAGTCTTCTCCGGTTAGAGCAATGCTACATCACGGTTGGCTTGATTTAAAAAAGAAAAAAAGAAAAAAGTCAGACATTCCCAGTTCATGCCAATGGGTTGTGGTTTATTTGTGGTTGGTTTGTTTGTTGTTTGTTTGTTTGTTTGGTTTGGTTTGGTTTGTTGGTTTTGTTTTTTAATGAAAGCATAATGAAACCCTGAAGAGTGACAGAAAAACAGTGGCCTTACAAAGGTTTGGGTAGATTGCATAAATTTTTGTCCCTTAAAATTATTTACTTCTATATTGGCTTTTCAAGATCACGGATAGACCAACAGGAATGTGTGAGGCCAGTTCCCTTCGGTTGGATATCGCCTTACCAGGAGTGGATCTGGAGGACATACTGATGGTTTTGTGTGGACAGGGGAGATGTTGACTACCAAGATAGTCATGACAGAGAGAGAGAAGTTGGAAATCTGTCTGGAGATGCCTCAAAGCAATAGATATCCTGATAGCTAATTTTCATGTGCTTCCTAATCAAACCAAGGAGAACAAACTCATTCCTGCTACTCAGCCATTATAGTTTGTTTTTTTTTTTCCTTCAGTCTTTCCCTCAAATGTCAATCTTCCTTCCCTTTTTAGATGTGAGGAAACCAGTCAAGAATCTAAGTAGAAAGATAACTGGGCAAAATGAAAATGTGAGACTTCATAAATAATTCTGTTTTGGTTTATTGTTTTTATCTACTGAATATATTCAGAGTAGTTGTGTGATTGGATGTGGCATATGTAAAATCAAAGGTCCAAGAGAAAAACTGAAGACTGTCTAAAGCTTGCTCTTGTGACTGAAGACTATAAAAAGTGAGTGTCATTATCAGCACCTCATTGTCAACAGTGTTGAACATCCTGATTACTGCAGCAATTAAAAAAAATTATGAAAATCAGCTGTGCTAGCCAGCTAGACAGAAAATAAATTTTTGCTTCTTATAATGGCCTGTCTGAGAGAATGCTAGTAAGAATTTATTACACTGACGCTTGTGAGAGCAAAACCATCAAATTTGCTAGTTCTTTCTTCTTTTTAGAATTTAGGTCCTTCCTTGCAGTTTAGAATTTGATCAGTGAACTGGTCCATGTATTTTCAGAGCTGGTTCTGAAGTTTCTTTATCCTATTCTGGTCACTGTCTCTGTCTACCTGATTTTGCAGTACTTTATGACTTGGGTTAGTATTTCTTGTGCTCTTGCTTTTTACTATATTTTTTTTTTGGTAAGCATTTACCGATAATATGAAAAGAATGTAAGTAATGAATTTATCATGTCTTCCATGAAAAACTTTTCTATTCCACCTCTTGCAAAGCATCTGCAGTCACAGAGGTGAAGAGCCATGATGAGGTTCTTTTGAGACAAATAAACAACCGAGAGCTGAAAGTTCAGCCGTTATGAAAATGGATTATTTCATGTTATGAGTCACCTGGGATTCTGAATATGGAAGGGTGACTGGCAGTTCAAGGTCAATCTCTATATGAAATTCAGTGCCTATGAGAAAATGCCTGAAACATGTGCAAGTCTGATTTAACTGCTTTTTCTGTTTGGACTCAGTGCTGCTGTTTTGAAGAGTGTTAAGACATATGCTACTAGACACTCTCCAACTAGAACATAGACAAAGTTTGTAGTGTGAGGAATCAGCTGCAACTACACTGGAGGGTTGTGTTATTTTGTTTTGGTTTTTAGCAAGTTCAGAACTGGCATAATGTGCAGGCGTTGCTTGCTGTTTCTGAAAGCCTGGCTAACTTCGATTCAATACAGTCCTGAATCTGAGAATTTGCTGTTGTGGCTACTACTGTTCTTGCATATCCCTAATTTAATTTACCTCTTAAGAAACTTAGTACATCTATTTCATGTGGCTGGTTCCTGTTTTCATTCTAGCAGTAGAAGAAAGAAAAGAAAAATTCATTGTTTTGTGATGACAGGAGAAAACGTGTTGCTTTAGTTCTTCCTCTGTTTTCTGCAGACCTAAGAGTAGTTTTGGAAATCTCCCCCTAGTTTAAGAGTTACTCCCCTGATTCTCTCCTTGTAACAGTGCTTAGCCTTTTGATTGTTCAACATCCAGGTAAAGCACAGTATATATGGATCTCTTGGAATATAATACCCTCTCCTAACTGTAGAATGTCCAGATTTGTAATTTCAAACTTAATGGATATAGTCAGCAGTTTCATTGTTAGCTTTGGCTTGGAAGAACTGGTGCTTTTGTTTTGCTGTGGAAAGATTCTGATCTCACAGTTCTACGATAAATTTTGTTTTGACATCTAGTTTGTATTTTCCCATAAGATATAGTTAGTTCTTGCTGATCACCCCTCACAGCTGTAAGAAAATGCAATGTACATTTTGAGTCTTGTTCCTGAAAAGCAGCTTCTTTGGGGTGCAACTGCATACTCTGGTGTACGTTTTTTTTAAAGGCATTTCTGGTATGTTGTGTCATTTGCTGGACAAAATCGTTCCCTGTCACTATTTGTAATACTATTAAGATTATTTTGTTCTTCTTTTATTTCTTTTCTTCATTACATATTACAATATCCTTTCTGGATTCCTTTGTGTTTGTACTGGTTTAGAGAGACACTGTTTCCAGACATTCTGCAATGTTTTTCCTCTTGTCTCTGGGCACCCTCAGAAGACGGTGTTTCTTTATATGGTAACTTTGGAGAACCATGTTCCTAACTATCTCTACTATAGTAGATAATTTTGGAATTTTTCTAATACTTGCTTATCTCTCAGCCCCGTATGGTGTCTTGTTTTTGTTCATACTTTTTACATCTTCCCATAATCACAGTGCAGGATTAGACTGTACAGGGTGGTTCTGAAATAATTTGCTGATTCACCTTTATTTTGCTGTGTGAGTGAGATTGTGCCTTCTCAAAAATCACACCGTGGTGTGGCATGAAACTTACTTTTTTTAATTGAATAGTTTTATGTAAGCAACTGTAAGCCTTCTGGAATAGATTATGTCCTCTCATGCACACCCCATTAGATACACCAGGGTGTTCCTTTGTCTCTTATTGTTGATCTAAACCAGCTGTAATCCCTGGGATCTGCTTATCCAGCATGATCATCACTGAAGAGAGAGGTTAGCTAATGTGTGGCCATTTCTCTTGCTGCCCGCTTTGGCCAAAGCGTTGTCACTCTTTAAGGAACTGCGCTGATGCTTACTGCAGAGTCTGGCTGTAACAACACGCCTGTGCTTGCTGCTTGTTGCATCCTTGACTCACTACGGTGCTTTTTCTTTGAGCTTTCTGTTTTCAGGCTTGTTGTCCTTCTATTACTGTGTAAGTTCTAGGGCTATTATAGCCAAGTTGGAGCTCTGGCTTGCCTGATTTTTCTCCTATTTCCTTTGCTAGAAAGTCTTGTGGATCTTAGATCCTTATCTGATGTGATTTCTAACACCAAATGAAAATTAGAGACTCAGTTTACTGGAGTTAGAACGAATACGAGAGTATTTACCTCTCATTAAAACCTCTGTAATATTCACCCTGGACAGTGCAGTCTTCGCAACTGATGTGTTTAATTTTTCTTTGGAAGACTAGTTGGTAAACAGCTTGGATTAGAAACACATATGACAAAAAGGAACAAAGGCAAAAGTAGAGCCCAATTACCATCTCTGCTTCCTTCCTGGATTTTTTGTCTCTCTTAAAGCGTGAGTACACAATATATTCAGTAGAACTCCAGAGGAGCCATGACATTGAAAAGACAATATGCAGATGGTAGAAAATGTATCTATTTCATTGATATTACACCCATGTTCAGAGGCTGCTTCTTCTCCTCTCTCCTTTTAATCTGCCTTTGAGTCTGCCAACCTGCCGTGGCCACTGCTATTGTTTTTTCAAGGGGCCCCTGCCTTTGACATTGATAGAATTATGGTTTTTGTCCCATAGATTTCAGAAAAACATGCCCAGCAATTGCAGTTTGCTTTACTGTTTGATTATTTATCTGAAAATCTTTCCATTTAAATGGAAAAACAGACGCATAATTTGTCCAGCTGCTCAACCTTGTCAGCAGGGACATGCTCCAGGGATAAGCAGGGTTTAGCAGAGGTTAAGGGAGAACATTTGTACAAGAGCTACTTGTTTATATATTAGTGACGTATTACAGGAAGATTCACTTCGGGCAGGAGCTAAGTGTGGGCTTGATACATCAGCTGATCTCTGACCATAAGCTCCAGTCTAAACTAGATCTCTTGATCTTTCAAGGTTCATCAACTTCTGGAACAGTATTTATTGCTTTTGAAATGTTTGAGTAAATACTCGCACTGATAAAGATTTAGTGGAGGAAGTCCAGTATTCATAGCCTTTTTTGACCTCAGGCAAAGTGTAGTTGAACTACAATGTTAGCTTTTAGTACCCTGACAGCTTCTTCAGAAATACACTTTCTTTGGCATAAGCACTTAACACATAACCTGTGTCAGTTACGTCTTGCATATTAGCTGCTAGCACAGGATGTGATATAATGAAACCCAGAGCATATCTGAATTAAACTTGGCATTGCTGCAGGAAAGAGCTGGTTAATGTCCTTGTGTAATGCTTATGTAATAGATTAGATTCTGTGCCTGACTATTCTAGTTGTCTCTGGTGGTATATATAAAGCTTGCCACCTTGCTAGTACTCAATTAGCTCATTCACCATGAGTAAACTAGTTTTCTAGCATATAGGAGGAAAGCACTTCCAATCCTCTAATTGGTTTATGCGTATAATCTTTTCCACACACCAACAAGTGCAAAAGTTGACTAGCTAATAGAATCAGAGAATAAAGTGAGAGGGAGAAAAAAGATAAAGATCTAAACTCCAGCTCTATGTTCAACTTGTATATTAATAGCACCATTTGTTACCCCTTCAGTTCTTTTTGGTTACTTGAGACAACAGGTGAACATTAATATAGATGAAAAGGGATTGCGGGCACCTGATGGATAGAAATGTTTGATTTTTTTGTAATATACAGTTACTGTCAAACTCTCAAACCAGCTTTGTGGTGTATATATTGTGTTAATGTTCTACATATTTTCTTTATAATGTTTTTAAAGGATGCAAATAGGCTTCAGTTATTACTTGTCATTGTTTTTTAATAGGAAAATGTACATTTTATGAAACTTAGATTATAAAGCTGGTAAAAGAGGAAATTCTGTTTTCAGAAAGCACGTTTAGAGATACCATGACAATGTTCAGTTCAGGGTCATTGAGAAATTATGCTGTGTATTCTCTTTTATGGCATAGAAGATGACCTTTTAGGGTTTTTTATCTGAAAAATATAATAATCTGAAGAGGGTATGTTTAGTGGGCATACTGAGCAGGGGCTCTTGAGACAGACTTTCTTCAAACCTTTAACTGTGGTTGTTGTCAGGACAGAACCAAGGTGGTGCTGGGCCTTTGTTAGTTGTTTGGTTCCTCACAGGACAGGAGCTGTGAATGTCGGAAGCAGAAGCACTGTGTCTGGCAAGGAATGTCATCCTGAGATTTGACGTGTACCTTCCAGGTCTCAGCAGCTTCTCCAGCCTTTTTTACTAGTCTTTGTGACAGAAAAAAAGGCAGCAATGCCTGTTCTAGAGTTAACAAGGACTATGGTGATGCTCCACTTTGAATTTTGTTATGCAGCCCCTTGTCTGACTCCCAACTCATTGAGAGTCTTGCCATGAATACAACTTTGGAAATTCTTGCTCTGAAGTATTAGCCATTCAATACTAAGGAAAACTTGTATGTATTGGAAAGCTGTCGATAACATCTATTTCATATTTCGCTTTATTAGTTTTAAAAGGTCCTTAAACCAACAGTCTTTTTTTGAGTTGAGATGTTTTATAAATATTTTGCATCTAAATGTACATCTTCTAGCCTGCTAATCTCATAACACATGTTCAGAAATCTATTTTACTTATAAGCATAGCAAATAATACAGTTTTTAGTTTCAGAACCTGTTTGAGTGCAAACATTAACTGAAGGCTTAATTCTCCTACCAGCATTTAAGCAGCTCCTTGCCACGTGCAGAAGAGCAAATAATCTCTCTGAAGACTTTTGACGGTCTTTCTTATTTAATAATCATTGAAATTTGAAAAATTGCACAGAGGTGCAATTGAAAAGCTTTATGTAGGAAATCCAGGGTATGGTTTCACTTGACATGCAATTTTCACTCCTATTGAACTTCAAGATAATAACTCCAAAAATAGATTGAATTACTAAAAAAATGGCCTGATCAAAGAAAAGATGTAGTTTCCTGTTCCAGAACACTGGGTACACTTGCATTCTGCCAAAAGCTTTGTTCTGTGCCAGTGAACCCCTGCTCATTGGACAATAGCTTTTCCACACAGGTGATTTATACAACTGCTTCTCAACACAGCCAGTGTGACTCTGTGACAGGACAGCATCTTCTGGGTATTCTCAGGCTGGGCACCTGGTTCTGCCCGCTGCTTGGTAAGAGTGAAATATCTTGTTTGCCTGTTCCTCTGAACCTCTTTAGTCCCGTATAACCCCAGAAACATTCATCAAAGAAGCTGGTGTGTTGCTTCTCCCCAAGCACGGTAAGTCTGTGAGACAGCAAAGAATGGCACCTTGTAGGGTCTTCTTCTGGTACAGACTCAGTCAGAACAAATAAATCTCTGGGAGTGTCCATCCTCTCTCAAAATACAGCTGTAGATACTTTCTTTTCCACAGAATGAGATGACGACTGAAAATGGCGATGACCTTAAAGCATTCCTCTGACTACGCTCTATTGCTGAGGCTCTGACGCTGTCCCGTGGTTCAGGGTGCAGGAATTCCTCGGGCAGGAGCCGTGAGGCTGGTGTGTGTAAGTGCAGGGAAGGGGAGTGGGGCTGGCCTGCAATATGCCAAAGAGTTGAGAAATCCGTAGTCTTCAGAAAGAGAACTCTCAAATAACTGGTCAAGGTGGGCTTCCGAGGTATGGAAAGGATTTGAAAATTGGAAAAAGCCCTGTGGATTTACAGTGGACTGCTGCTGTAAGTTTTCTTCAGCATGGTGTTACAGCCTCAGAAGAGCATTCATCCATGAAGTTGCAAGTATGTTCCAAGTTTCAAAATGCTAAATTTCTGGTTTTATACAAATATCTTACTTCACCAATATTTATTTGCAATTCAAATCTCAGAAAAGTTGATTACTGGGTTTTACTTCAGTCAAGAAACTACACATCCTATTTTCTTTTTTTTTTTTTTTCTGTATAAGAGCAGCCTGGACATTTTACATATCATCTCTGCACTTATAAACCCAGGCCACATAACTGGACCTAGGTTTCTATAGAAAGTTGGCATCCTGACTGATTTTGTGATTAGTTTGTTATGCGTTCTCAATTAATGAGGGTGTCAGAGAGCAGCGAGGGCCAAAGGCTCTGCAATGGAAGGTGGCCCAGAAGCTGAGAATGGTGACAGGGCCAGCAGGGAGAAATGCCTCGCTGGCCGGTGCAGGACTGGGGTGCCTGGGTGAGGTGAGCAGGGCAGGCCTGGTCAGGGCACCCAGGGTAAGGCACAGCCCAGCAAACACCAGGCAAGTCTACAGTGATGAGGCCGGGCCGAGACCAGGCCAGGGCGTCAGCTCGCGTGTCAGGGTCTGGGCCAAGAGGGCTGCTGGCCAAGCACGGGCACGGCTGCAGCGCGGCGGGATTCGTGCAGGAGACAAGTGTAGTGGCTCAGCTTAAAAGCAGTTGGCGTGGGAAAGCGGAGTCAGCCCTGGTGAGGCCTCCCCATGATGGTTCTGGAGGTCTCCGTCCATGGTCACCAGCAGGAGGGAGACCTCCCTCAGCTGCGCTGTCTCCAAGCTGGTCCCGAGCCCCGGCAGCCAAGGCTCTGGGCAGGGGTGTGCTCCCAGGACCCACACAGGGGGATATTAATGTGTCTCTAGGAGAACATTGACAGTGATGAACTTGCCTTTCTGCGCAGTGTCCAAACCTCATCCCTGGTTAGCAGTTTCCAGCCCTGAATCTACGCTCGTTTGGTAAGTCTCCCAAAGGTTCAGGTAACTTTTTGGATGACACAGAGTGTGTCTGTCACTCTGGCAGAATGCTTAGGAGAAAAAGAAACCTACGGGTGATTATGAGTTAATTTCTGCTGATAGATACAGCAGAAGCTATTTGACAGACATATTCAGTTTTGTTAGTCCAAAGCTGTCTGCAGAATCTGACGTTTTATGCAATAGCAACTGAAGAGCTTGATAGAAATGATCCACCATTATACAGTCATTTACATCCAACAGTATGGAAAGGTTAAATATCGTCCTATAGTGCAAAAGTGAATCATGAGACTTGCTTTAAGGTCACTCATTGCTTTATCTGATACTACTGCACAATATATTGCAAACAGGATCGATCCTAAAACACATTCATCTTTCATAATGCTTTTCGTGAAGAAGAGGTCAGATGGATTTTATGAGCCTGTATTCTGCCAACCATTGTGAAAATCTTTCAAAACTGACAGAAACTTTTTTGGACTGCCAAATCTTTTGGAAAGGTTCCACATCCTCTCATATTGTCATAGTTAATCTCTATTTATCATAGTTTAGCAGATATTCTTTCAAGAATGCATGGTGTAGTATTTAACAAGAAAAAATGTTAAAATATATTACACTATATTTAAATATTCAATTTAAATCATTACTAGGAAAAAAAAAAGTATGATTCAGACACTTCTGTGATGATGTTCTCATATGATACAGGAAAGGATGATAAGAGCTTTCTGGTTTTTTTATCCTACATTATCACACCACTGTCATTTACAGACATTTGTTTGGGTGGAAGTCGAAATAAAAAGACTGAACTCTCCTTGGTGTGTGTGCCCTGAAGAAAGGAATTGGCATCCATGAATTTTTTTAAGAGCCCTGGGAAGGAAAGGCTTTTATGAGGAGAAAACAGAAATACCAACTATGGGAACAAGAATATTTATTGCTTGTGACAGAGATTTGCTTGAGATTCTTTGTTGAATCCCAAGGAAGAACTTCAAGCAAAGTCCTATATACCACAAATACAAAGCAATAGAAATCTAATGTATGCAAGATCTTATGAAGAGGCGGTCTTCCTCGTAAAAAGTACATACTTCAAAATTAAAATGCTTACTTACTGTTAACCAGTTAAAAATGTTTTATTTGAATGAAAATTTCCTGGTAGCTATAACAAGCTGCCATCAAACTTGGCAAAGAAACCCATGAAGTCTTTGCTTGATACCCAGTCCTTCAAAACGCCTCATGATAAAAAGGCAGTTTAGCATTAATTATTTCACTGTGCTCTTGCACTTCCTTCATATCCTCCTGTCCCTCTCTTAACTTGTGCAAATGCTAGACAATGGGAATGAGTGTGTGAAATGAGCAGTGGCCCAGTCTCATGGAGGTTTCAGAATCTAGTCCCAGATTGCTCTAGGGCTAACCATCATTAGATTTGTGGTGACTGAGATAGGAAAGGCCAACATGAGGATTTTCTATCTATCCTTAAATATCATATAAGTATACAGCTGTGTCCTTTTTCCCCTCATTGTTGATAATTCTTTCTTGAGAAGATAATACATCTGCCAGTATCAGTATCTACAGGGGTTTGTGGGTTAACAATTTTGTAGTCATGATTTTATCCTTAGAAGCCAGAACTGTAAGAATTAGAAGTAATATTCAAAAATACCTTTTACCAATAGTCTGCTTTGTTCACAAACAAAGCTAAAGTTCATGCAAACTGGATTAATTTATGCTCCTTTTGATTAAACTGAGTTTGAACTTCAGTGATATATTTCGCATAGATTGTCACGTCTCAGGCATTTGTGGAAGAATAGTGAAAAATGGTTACCCAAGATCCATTCCATTACACCTGTTTCTTTGTGTGTGAACAACCTGAGGGTGAAAGATGTGGTCAAATCCTTTGCGTTGTGCTTACATTTAAGAGGAACTCATTACTATGGGTCATGAATTTCTGGTTCTTTTCTCCTTCCTCTTTCAGTTGTCAGTGTTAAATTAGTTTACTCTCTGTTTAATTTAAGTATTTGTAGACCTGTAAGGCCCTGTGCAGACTTGGTATATTGCAGCTAAAGGATCAAATCAAGTGGATTACTTTTCTAATGTAAATAGTTGAATGGATTTTCAGTTTAACACGTATTTATGGTTTATCTTGGTTAACAGAAAATCTGTAGAGTTACCAGCAGATTATAACTATGGCAACAAGTATGGAGAGATGGAACGATTTCTTTTCAAAGTGTAATAGGCAAATAAGTCTCAATAATTTCTTCCACTACTGATACGCTGTTCAGAAGTCAGAACAGTTAATGTGTGATATCTGAAACATTTTGCGGTTTCATTACTATGAAATTAATACAATGGGGAATCAGAAAATAGTTAAGAGTGAAAGTTAAACAAGTTTGTGATTTGGAGAAATAGCCTACAAAAGATTTGGTGAAATTCTTACAATAACAGGGGATGGCTCCTTGCTATGTATGTGATTAAAAACCAGTGAAAACTGATAATTAAATTAGTGCCAGATTAAGCTTTTACAGCATGGCAGTAATTATATTTTTCATAGCAATTAGCAGTTAAATGTCCACAAATTCCAAGTTTTTTAAATGAAAATTATAACAATGTGTGTACACTTTCATTGCATACAATGGAAAGGTCCATCTTCAAAAATAAAATCAATTTGTCATTGAATTGCTCGAGTGAGGCTGATGAAACTTTAAACCCTTTATTTCTTCGCAAAATTTAAAGCTGTGTCAGTGATTGTTGTCATTATTTATCACGGTTCTGACCTCCCCTTTCAGAGATGTTTTTCCTCCACTGAAATGTGTGTTCTGTATGACCTGGGTCTCTCTCCCTCCATGGCCTCTGCCATGTGCACAGATGCTCTGGAAGCTCTGGATCAGTTCTCCACCAGCAGAACGTGGTTCAAGGGCCCATTGGCAGTCACCGATGCCAGGTTTGAAGGTGACTATTCGATCAATTGGCATGGAGGACAAAGAACCTGCAGCTCTGTCTGCTGGTGATGAGCATTGGAAATCATTTGGCCCTTCATTACAGTTTTGCACACATTCTCAAACAAAATATTTCTTCTGTTTGCTTTTCTGTGGAGGTTATCTATTTTTTTTTTCCTTTTTTTTTTTTTAAATCACTGAGAAAACAAGATGCTCGCTCTGGTGCCTGACAACTCTTCTGTAGCTACAGGCCTTGGTGGTCTGTTTCCCAACTTGTTGTGACTTCTTTCTTAGAATGAGTCATAAGAACCAGGCCAGAGTCCAGGTCAGTGGGTTGAGTAAATCCTTGCACTGGAGGACAGAAAGCCTGATGCCTCAAGTGGGTAAATCCCACTGTTTCGTAACTGCTACCTCTGAGCACTCCCTGCACGATCAACCCCTACCAGCTTTGAGCATGAGCCTCAGCTTACCCAGACCTCATGGAAAAGTAGGACCACTAAAGGCCTGTCATTCATAGCTGCTGCTGTGGTGGAACTGCTCCTTCTCTCCAGGAACTTCTCCCAGCCAGGTGGCAGGGTCTCCCAGCAGGGCTGAGGGAGACAGCTTTACTGCAGGGAGCAGAGAAGGGCTGCCCACCTCTACAAGTAGCAAGCATTTGATTAGTCTGCTGAGCAGCATTAAGGGTCAACAACATGTTTATGATGAGTAATCCTCACTTAGCTGAAGAGGATCATGGAAATCCCGTGGGAAACTAGCCCTTCTGAAGAGAGCAAATCAGCTCTTTTTAGCAACTGAGCTAAAACAGTTCAGACTGTTCATGGTGTGGTAGGCTAAGCCAGCCATCGGTTAGCACCAAGCGGTGGGACAAAAGGAAATTACCATCTCAACAAGTTCGGTGGAGTAGAGATGGAGGAGGCAAAGGGAGGCCTGCAGACAAGTTTAGAGGCAGAAGCTAATTGAACATCCCTACGGAACTGATAGTTGAGAAGAAGATGAGGCATGCAGGTCTCTCACACGAGATCCCAGAGTCACAAGCAGTAGCTTTTCTTATGCCACAGGTCTCTAACCCTCTTTGCAGCCTCTGATGTTAGGATTCCTGGGACAAAAGCGTGCAATCCCATCGTGGCATCCTGAGGAACAGAACCTGCTTTCTTCAGGATATATACAGCAGTCAGGTGGAGGGGTCAGTATTTCTTGTCTCCAAACACACAGTGTCCAAAGGACAGCCAAAGCAGGTAGCCGTCTCTTCTCACGCTGGTCCTCCAAATGATGAGTGCCATAAGACCCAGAAACATGCTGAGCTCAACTTTTCTGTCCTTCTTTGTGTTGTGTCTCACTGAACTCACCTAGGTCTGCTCTCAGATTCCTACCTGGTCTGCTAACCCTGCTGTATCTAGTTGAGTCTTCATGTTCTTCCCGATAGTCCCACTGTGTTTCACTACTGGAATTTCGGACCTTATCTGTGTTTGAAGTCAAAAGCCTGCACCTAACTAATTGTTCTGCCTGACTGTTAGCCCTCCTGTGGCCCGGATAAGCCTGTAAAGGATTGTGGCTTTTATACTTCCGGGTGAGCCCCATTTCTCTTTTGAGGACCTTGATTAAGATCTGCTTTCTGGAGTATCTGTAGCCTCTTTGACTTGGAAGGCTTGGTTAAGAATTATGGGAATGAGTCAAAACAGTGTTTGAGAAGAGGATTGATAGCTAAGACACAGAGGGCATAAATGTGTGACATGTGAATGAGGGAGCTTGGCCTTTGGCCTTCTTTTTTGTTTTGCTGCAGTTGTCAGTAGGGGCTTTTGCTGTGACTTCAGCATGCATTTGAATAAGTAACTTAGAATTCAAGTGTTTTATATCGTTGCTCAAATGTTTAGTCTGTTCCATTGAATTTGTAGTCTATATATAAGAAAATAGCTTTAATCACACATTGAAAATAAATCAGTTTTAGATTCAGCAATTCAGATATATATAAGGGCCAAGACAGGTTTGCAGTACAAAAGAAAAGTTTCTGTTAAGGTGGTTTAGTTTGATAGTGATTAAAATATTACAACTTTCTAGAAATGTGTACAAATGACACACTTTTCCTGTCTGTTTCAAAATAAGTCAGAAGTGTATATAGGAGTTTTCTGGAATTGGAACCAAAAAATGTTTAATTTTGTGGGTTTTATGTACCTATACTGAAACAAGATACACTATGTATTTTACTGATACCACTACATTTAAAAATAATGGCTACTGAATCAGCTGAACCTTCTGAGAGATCTGTATGTTGCCCCAGCTCCCCTGGAGCCTGCCATCTTATCAAATCCATCTCCCTCTCTTGTGGAGAAGTCCTGACCTGTGTGTTTGGTTTGCAAAGTCAATAAGGACACGACAGAATAGCTTTCATGCAATTAGAAAGCATTTTGTGCAGGTGTGTCCTTTTTCTCAGGAGCTGTTGCCTTGTAGTTGAAAACGTGACTTTTGCAGTGATGCTCAGAGCACTTGTACTTTATCTGATCATTTCAGGGTTAGTTTTCTTAGTTGAGGAAAAACAGTATTAAAGCTTTCAGATGATTAAGGGAGTGGAGCATCTCCCTTATGAGGAAAGGCTGAGGGAGCTGGGTCTCTTTAGCTTGGAGGAGACTGAGGGGTGACCTCATTAATGTTTATAAATATGTAAAGGGTGAGTGTCACGAGGATGGAGCCAGGCTCTTCTCAGTGACAACCAATGGTAGCACAAGGGGCAATGGGTATAAACTGGAACACAGGAGGTTCCGCTTAAATATGAGAAGAAACTTCTCAGTGAGAGTGACAGAGCCTGGAACAGGCTGCCCGAGGAGGTTGTGGGGTCTCCTTCTCTGGAGACATTCAAAACCCGCCTGGACGCCTTCCTGTGTAACCTCATCTAGGTGTTCCTGCCCTGGTGGCGGGTTTGGACTGGACGATCTTTCGAGGTCCCTTCCAATCCCCAACATTCTGTGATTCTGTGAACCAATCTGTGCTCTCACGCCTGTTATGCATTTCCCGCTGGAGCTGCAAACAGAAGATGTACTCAAAGGGAAGGAGGGAGACTTAGAGCGAACCGTAACGTGTTAACCCCGACAGTCAAGGCGCACGAATAACGACGTTCGCGATACCGGAGGCGCGTCCCGTGTTCCCGGGCAGGTGCTGCCCCCTGCTGGCGCCGGGATGCGCTCGGTGCGGCCCGGGCCCCTCCGCGGGGCCCACGGCAGCTCACCTGCCGCAACCCGGTGTCCCCCGGCCGGGCGGAGGTCCGGTTGCACCTTCTGCTCTCGGTTGCAGGGCGTGTGATAAGCTTGAGGCAAACTTAAGTGACCGAGAGGCAAGTGGGACTTTCCGGAGTTGTGCAGCAAACAGGAGTGTTTGTCTGGAGAACACTGGGACTGGTTAACATCTGCGGGCTTGTCTGGCAACTGCTCATTAGTATAGCTCTAAAGGAGTGCTTAGATTGATTTTTTTTTTTTTTTTTTTTAAGGTTTTGTTCCTTTTGTTGTTGCAATGACTGCATTTTTTAGAGTAGTGTATGTTAGGGCTAGTTATATTTCATTTGAAAAAGGCTTCTTATTAGAATCCGTCCATTTTAGTTATGTATAAATATAAAATGCTGCCGTCGGTTAATATCTGTTTGGACAGTAGCAACAAGTCCACCATAGAGAAAAAGAATACCGATCAGACCTGCAGAGGTTATTTCAGCTGTTGCAGAGACCTTCTTCTCCCGTCCAGTTTACCCAGATGCCTCAGTCCCTCTGAACTCCAAAGCAAACAGATGAGCTTGAAAGCATATTCTGAAGGTCAACCTGTTTTGAACCTCTCCAGTGAAAGTATTGCAAAATCAAGGCACATTGGGATTGAGCATTCTGCCAGCATCTCCCATTATCTGTACGCTGGGTAAGATTTGGCTGGGCACTGGCCTCATTGCAGCGCAGCGTCACTTAGAGACATTTTAGGCCTTCATTGCTCTTTAGAATCTTTTATTGAGATGCCTGTGGTTTAATATAAAGATGCACTTCTATTTTACCTCAACATGTATGTGAGCTTTGTGGCTCTTTACTGCTTGTTTCCTAATCCGTTCTAAGCTACTGCTTTTTGCTTTTTTTTTTTTTAAGAAAAAAAGCTTTGCTAAGCTAGGATACAGACTATACAAATATGAAGTATTAGATATTGTAATTATTAACAGCCAGGTTTTGATGAGCAGCCTTAAGCTATTTTCTACTTATTGCATTAAATGTTTCAGCTGTCTCAAAAGTCTCAGTGTCTGTCTCAAATTTCTCAGTCATATCCTCTGCCTCAGTCATGGGTTTATGTTACAAGCATCCAGGACTCTCTCTTGTTATGTGACTTGTGGGACAAAACAGCTATGAAGCTGAACGGTAGATTTTTCTGGAAACTAGGAAGGAATATTTCCATACCAGTAAAGATTGGGAAATCTGATTGCCTGCAGAGCAACTCTGTTTTCTATGAAGCTTTGATCTAGTGAAGAGTGGAATGACAATAGAATCCAGCATAGATATCTCTCTGAGTGAATCCTTTTTTTCTTTAAGGAGCTCATTGAGAGACTGAGGTTACCCTCCTTTATCTTTGTTTCCGGAAGCTAAATAAAGCAGAGGTGAAGGGTAGTGGACATATTATTGGTTTTTTTCATTTAGTGGAAATAACATTTTCTGCTTCTACTGAAATGATCTTTTCGGCGTCATTTCAGTGCGTCATGGACAGGGACAGTTTAAAATCTTCTCAGCGAGCAAGTAGGAGAGTTCAAGATAGAACTGGAATGGGAGTTGACTTATTACTCTCCAAAATAAATAGATCAAGTTCTGGGTGTGGCAACCTGTTATATCTTGATCTGCTATAAAAGATTCGATCGTTTATACCCACACTGGGTGCTAATGACTTCAGTAGGACTCCTTAGGTGGTTTTACAGCATGTCCTGATCTGGCTGGTATAGAGAGGCGATAGGAAGGGGCACAGGAGGGCTTTGCAGCCTCCCAGCGCTCACATTACCACACGAGGGAGTGCATGTCACACCGGGCTGGGCTAATGGGGGGGCGGAAATTATCAAGGTGCCCCTCATATGTTTGGGTGTGGTTCTGGAGATTGTGAGTCTTGCAAATCACGTGGTGCAGATAACAGACGCCGTGGTTGGAAGCCAGAGATTGGTAAGGACGGTGTTTTGAATCAATTTATTTTGAAAAATACGGTTTTTTTTTTTTTTTTTTTTTGGTCGTTGTTCAAAAAGGAGTGGAAGAGGCCACTCGCAAGCAAATAAGAGGCGTAACCGAGTGGAAGAAATACAAGCTCGTTGCTTTAGTTTGCCGGTGCAAAGGTGCAGTTTCGCATTTGTGCCACGGGGCGGCGCTGGTGCGCAGAGCCCGGCGTCCCGGGCTGGCGGGAGCGGGGCAGCATCCCCCGGGTAGCAGCGGCTTGGTGCCTATTGCTGTGATACGCTGGGAGAGGGAGGGCAGAGGCTTTGCAGCTTCTTTCTTTCTTTCTTTCTCGCCCTTTTAGCCTATTCACAGGCTGTATTATCAGACACCAAGGACACGATTTGCTATAAATAAATAAAATGAGTGGATTAACTCTTCAATCATTCTTTCACTTGAGCTTTTCCTTCTCGGTAGGAGATTATTCCATTACATTACACATCCTCAGGAAAAGGACACTAGCAGCAATTAGGCTAAGATACTGGTGTGTCGCTGTTTTCTTGTTGATAATATACTTCAGTATAAGCAGCAGATCAGTAAATCTACATTCACGAGTAACTTTTAGAAGTTGTGGGTTACTGGCATGAGTTCTGACAGTTTTGTCACTTTATGATCTTGTTTTTCTGATTTTTTTCTTTTTTCAGTGACTGGTCTTCGTTTGCTTGTTTGGTTTCTGTCAAATATTGTAGCTTTAAAAATCATTTTATTGGTGGCTGATCCAGATACCAACCCTGGCCCCCTCCCAGCTGTGCATTATCACCACCTTGCTGGCAATTACCACCCCAACTGTTTATTAGATTGCTCTATCTGCTAAAGTTTTGTAGTAAAAAACAAAACAAAAAACCCCACCCCTTTTCATTCTGGGGATTTCACTCTACATACCTTATGCTACTCTTCCGTTCTTAAATTTAGGATAATTTCACAGATTTGTTTGAGAGTGGTGAAATGAATATTAGTATTGAGCAGAATTGAGATAATGATAACTTCAGCAACAGGCTGAAGGGTTAATTACCTGATAATTGATAATAGGAGACAGACGGACATTGCTATTCCCTATATATCACCCCATATACATATAAATCACCCTACATGTGGAAGTTTTTTTTGACCAACAACAATATTATGTTCAAAGCTGAATTTTGGCAAAGGAATCTTACAGCTCTTTACAGGAATTTACTCACTGTCAGAAAAGACATTTGTTCAGTGTCAGAAACTGCCATCCACACGGGGACATTCTGTGGTTTTCTCCCCATCTTTTAAGACTCATGGGCTAGGTATTTGAACAGTTTCTGTGTCTGCAGACAGAAGACAGCCTTTCCAAGAACATCGCAGTGCTGATACAGTAGTATTGTCTTTCAGGAACCAAGAGGTATTAATATGATTTTCACTGATTGGAACTCTGTGTTAGAGATCACTGTAAAATCAGATTTATGGCAAATATATACATGCAGTATCAGAATTAAGTATTTATCATGAGCAGTGCATAACAAGGTACTCCTCTGCAGTTTTGATCCAAATGACATTGATTATGGTTAGTATAGAGTATGACTGCACTAAGATTTCAAATTATGCCTTTTCCAGGTATCTAAATATTTACTTTTATTTTGGATGTCTACCTGTGACACTTCCAGATGAGAGCTGTTTAGTTGTTGATAATTATTTTTTCATAAAACTCAGGGTTTTCTTCTTAATTTCTTCCAAATTAGGAAGACCATGCAATGATTCCTAAGACAAGCATATTAATAGAGGTTATGTATGTTTTTTCTGAATTGCTTATTAGAGAAATCAGTTATATAATTTCGCGTTGGCTCTCATCAAATAATACATTTCTGAAATATGATATGTGACAGATTTTTCCTTTTTTCAGTCCCAGTGTACCTAAAATGGATTTGCTGCTTTCCTAAATCATTTTTTTTAGCATGAGAAAGCTCCATTCCAGAAAGAGGAAAATGTGGAGAGTTATTTCTATCTAATATTAATTTATTTTCAAAGTGCCATAAGCTTTGAAGTTCATTTAATGACATCTTAGGTGTTTTTTTTTATTGTTTGGTGGTATACAAGAGTTGTTGTTTTGACAGAACTGAGCAAGGTGGAAGTTGTCCTGGTATTTTAAAGGTAAAGAAAATAATTTATATTCTGAACAGAAAGAATTAGTAAGACTGTTCATGGATTTATATTGGTTAATTAATATGACATACAAAAGTGGTGAAACTACCACATCTTTATGTTGAAAGAAGGACAAAATGGGTCTCTGTTTGTTAATCTCTCTTTAAGAAGAAAGGCTGAAATTAACTTGAAGCTGAAATTTCAGATTCATGTGATTCCTGAAATTTAAATCTTAAGACAAGCTTCACATTTCCCTGAATATATCAAATATGATAATACCTACGCAGCCCAATCTGTTGAAATCAGGGCATAAGCTGTTCCCTCACTCCAAAATCATAGAATCATGCATCTATTTGCTGTTTTACTTTCTTCCTGTTATTTGGATAACACTGACAGGCACTACTATTTGCAGCTTTGTAAGGAATAGTATTTTTTCCTTCCATGATTGCAGCAAATAGAATTTGAAGTTGGACTGCTGGTGTTTCACAATCAAAATTCTCTACTCTAGTGGGTGAAAATAAGCTTACCAGAAGACATGGAAAAATAGAATACAGAAAGAGCAGGTACATGAGGTTGTACAATATTCTTTCCCTTCTCTGCCCTGCCCTTGTCTCTGGTATCTTTATCCAACTTGATAATTTTTCTTGGAGACAGTAGTAGCAGTACTGGTCCGCATAACAATTTATAACTTGTTTGTAGTCCTTCCTGCCTGCTTTCCAGATCTTGACTGATGGATAACTGAAATGTTTGCCTCGGTTTACATTGAATTCTTGAGGCACTACACCAGTATTCTGAACAGACTCTAGAAACCTCTCTGCATGTCCAGATTAGTTTTTTCATTTGAGAACATGTTTATTGTAGGTTTGGACTATTGCTTCCAGGAATCCAAGAGAGTATTGCTGAGAAAATTAAAATTAATTTAGAGGTCAATCCAAGTATGATTACTGGATCCTGTAAAACAGAAGTGCATTTCTGGTAAAACTTCAGTTGATTTATGAGATACATCTAATTGATTATCTTTCAGCCAGTGAACATTTCCATTTTATTGGTAGCATTACAATGTAGTATAACTACATTGTAAATTACAAGTGTAGTTTATCCACAGTTGTTTGTCTAAAATTACGTAGGAACTTTGCCTAAGCCAGAAATACTACCAGATGACCCGTTTTCCAAGGATTTTCTTCTTTGTTTGTTTATCTGACTTTCAGGTTGATTTATACTGTTTTTTTACCTATCAAAACATGCAGGTCTTGAAGATAGCATGAAAATACTGACTCTTCTCCATCCTGTCACAGGCAAAAGTATTACTGCTCAGAACAGCACACACTTGTAGCTGCATCTGGTACTTGGCATAAACATCGGAAGAACTCATCTATCAGAACACTGCACAACAATAGTTGCCGATTTGTATTGTTTTCTGCTGCTTTTCTTAAATCTCCTTTAAATGTTTGATTTGCACTCTCTATTGTTTCAGAGCTCAGTAAAGTTACTGCAACAGGAACGGGTTAACTCCTGATCTGGTTGCCATTGCAATATTTGGAAGCGCCTTGACCACTAAAACAGAATTTTCAGGCTGCTTTGATGGTCACGGAGTACAATATTTTGCTTCATGCTCTGCCATTCTTCAGCTTTTATGTATTAGATCCAAAATGGATCTAACTTGCTATGGGCTTTTGTCTTTTTATTTTTAGAAAGTAAATATTTTAGTAAATTAGATTTTCAGCCAATTAGGTCACATATTGCATCAGATCTGTACTTTTAGTTGTTGTATTATCAGGGGAGGCAGTGTTGCTGTTAATGAAAAAGTAGAAATTCTGCAAATGCTTTCTGAGTTTAATAACAATCTGAAAGTAATTTCACTTGGTCTTTTGGCACTTGAGTTGCTTTGGAATCCAGCCAGTATTTGAGAGCTTCAATGACTGCGAGCAATTCACTGCTGCAGGCCACTTTTAGGGTTTGTGGTTGGCTCATCTTTTTGCACGTTTTCAAGGGATATACCACGTCACAAACATTTTCCTTCAGAATAAAAAAAACTAGAAACATGGACAGCAGCTTTTTAACATTGATTAAAGTCCATGGGCATAGCAAAATAAGGTTTTCTCTGCTAGATTGGAACCACTTCCAAAACACTCCGAGGGCGTTCTGTCTTTCTGCAGATGTGTTTCACATTAAAGATGACATTGCATCAGTAATTACCCTGCTTTGTTTACCCACTACTTGTGTTGTCCCAAAGCTAATTTGGCGCTAGTAGCTCTCCATCTTAAAGGCTATTTGGAAGTACATATTGGGTCAGGGCATGGTGAGTTTAAGCCAATAACTAAATTATGTATGCAATGGTAAATAGTTTGTGATAACAAAACCACATTTGTTTGTTGTAGATTGTATTGGTCTTCCACTGAAACACAAAAGCTCTTGTAACAGGAACACTGATCCTATTGGTACATGATTATTTTGTGTTTCAATTAAAAACAATTTCTGACGATAATAAGAATAATTTTAATATATTTTCTCTTAGTTGAACAGCTTGCTTGATATACTCCTTTATTAATTTCCATTCAGATCTTTCTAGGAAATTTATACAAAGACCTATTAATGCTAGCATCTTTAGGAATAAAATTATTATTATATTTACCCAGTCCTTTCAGGAATCTGTGCCAAGGGAAGAGAGTAACCTTTTGAATTTCCCTAAAAGAGGGAGTAACCTTTTGAATTTCATTTATCCTGTCCTGGTTAGCCACTTGGCTGCTCACAGCCAAGTAAATATTCATTCACAGAAAATGAATATGCTCAGGTTGTGAATAATGTCTGTGTTGCATTCAGAACAGTCATATCATTTTTTTCCAGTTCTGGAATTGCAAATACAGCTTCAGTTCAGATATCTGTACTATGCTTCTATTTTTGGCATGGCTACATAGAAACTGACCAGCTCAGGAGCATGTATATAATACGGACATAACTGGGAAAAAAACAAACAAACACAAAACAGAGCTGCTTCTCTTATTGTCTTTATAATTATCTGTAAAAGAATGTTTTGTATTTGTTTTTTAGGTATATCTTTATTGATTATGCGCTCTACATTAAATTATTTTACAAAACACATTGGAAATTGCAACCAACAAAGCTATTCATTAAAGATGATGCAGAACTGCTTTTGCACTAATGAAATGTTGAAGGTCATCTCTTATAGCTAAAGTGCGTTTAGGTATAGGTTCTAAGTCATAAACCACACTATGGTGTGAGACAACTGAAGTTTCTTTATGTATTATATGCAGACGTGCCCAGGCAAGAAAATAAAATGTTGATCCATCAAACAGTATCGGCTATTATTTTATTTTGAAGCAAAAATTCAGGTCCATGCAGGTTGTCCTTGTCAGGAAAAGGATGAAATCACGTGTCTTAAGGGCAATCGCCCCATTTATTGTCAAAGAATGAAAAAAAAAGAAAACAAAAATCCAAACCAAACCCAGAAAACCAAAACACAACAAAACCCTTACAAGAAGGTTGTGGTTTTTTATTTTTGTTTGTTTGTTTGTTTGTTTTAGGATTTCAAGAACTCCAGTCAACACCTAAACTGAAAAAAAAGTCATTTCTCGTGATAAACCTATGAGATCACAGTTTTATAGGATCGTTGTTTGGTGTTTGGTAGGAAAGCCCTTTCAATGGTTGTTGCCCTTCCGTACAATTCCCTCTCAGGTTCTCTTTCTGAAGCCGTTCTGTGGACGTGACTTACAACAAAGATGCAGGTGGGAATGACCAGCCGAGGGCAGCAGAGACAAAGCAGGAATGGCTTTAGCATGGATTTACAGCCTGGATGCTTTCATAGCTGCATTTCGAGGTTCCATTTCCTTCATATTTCTAGAGTCTTGTTCTTCTTTTTCTACCTCTCTCTGGCTGAAGCGATAGCTAGAAAAGCGTCTCTTATCCTAATGAGATTTAACATAACCTACCTCTATTATTCTATACAAGACATGCTCCTTTCTGTTAACGTTAGAATTTCCATTGCCTTTCACAGAAATGCCCTATTTCCCAGTTGAGACTACAGTCTTCCAGTAGCTGCTGTTCAAACTCTTTGATCTGACAGAACAGAGCACCTTCCATTTCCACCTGTACCTGCAAAATCAAACTCGTTCATATTAGAGAAGGACAATGCAGGTTTTGAATAGATAACATGATGACAGATGCATAAAGGTGCATATCTCTGGAATCAACCCCAGATCCTCCAAGCCAAAACCAGTGAAGTGTGTTGTTAATAGTGGTTTGCATTAGACAGGACTGTCTACATCCGCGTAGAAGAATATTCACCCTGGATCCTATTGGTTACATTTGGTGTCCCTCTGGGGACGTAAATGTTTAGCTTGTGCTTTCCCTGCAGTTGTGTAAGGGTTGTGGCAGGGCTGCTGGAGTGACGTTTTTGTGAGATGATACCAGGGTTATGTACTGCGTGCATGGAGTGTGATATGACAGGGTGGTAGAGACATGTTTGAGAGCACTGTCTGCTGAGGAGGAGTCTACTGAAATAGCATTGGGGGACTGTGTAAGGAGGAAAGGGCCAGCCCTGCTGTTATCTTGTCTGTGCTACACTTTGGTTAAAGCCCTTGGAAAGATTATCTCTAGACTGCACCCAAGCTTTGTCTTAGAGGAACCAGTCAGTTTGCTTCCCATGAGAGCCTAAGCAGAACTCAGATGCGTGCAGTGTGAGTAAGCAAGGGACCAACACCTGGGGAAGAGCTGAGAGCTTGTATCATTTGATGATATAAATGAACATATGCACGTATGTCAGCTGCAAGAAATATCTCTAGTTTTTTCTTTGTCTGTGAGTGCAAGGACTGATTAATAAAGAACATCTGACATGCTAACAGATAATTTCATGAAGATGAGGATATTCAAAGAAAAATGTCTCTAGGGAATATTCAAAGAGATCAAAAGCTTGTTTTCTTCATGATGCTGTTAGGCACTGAAACTAAAACAATAAATTTTGCATCAAAGTATCACCCTGTCTCATTAAAGCACGGAAACCAATCTGATTTACAGCAAGGTTCCTGAACTACCGGCCTGTGAACTATCTGGCCTGAAGGATTAATCTGTCTCAGGCCTGTATGATTTTGATACAGTTGTGCTGGGCGTCTAGTTCTGCAAACTACTGCTGAGCCTATCCATCTCCAGGAAATGATAAACTTGATTTTTAGGAGTCCTAAAACTCATACCAGGCCACAGTTCTCAAAATGTTAGGCAGTCCTGATTTAGAAAATAAACATTGTAGAAATGGCTTTTTCTTTTAGATGAAAATAATATAAAAATAATATAAAAACAGAATGATGGTCTATTTGGCACTTCATTCTGTAATATGAGGACTTGACATAATATAAATCATATTATACATTGACAACATCCCATAACATATATTGTATGCACCTGTAAGAGAATAAAATAAAAATTAAAAGTATAAATATTTAAAAAAATCAATTTTAACACAACATTTTCATTGTATTTCATAGGAAATACTGAGACTACTCAGATTTGTTCTGAATTGGAATGAGGTCAGATTTTGAAATGCCTTCATTTCCCGTGAAGTGGAAATTCAAAGTGCCAAACAGCTCTATTTTTAGGGAACTTTGTAACTGATTAGATCTCAGACTAATTAGATTTTTTTTTTTTCAAAAATCCAGAAAAGGAACCTGTCATTTTGAGTTCCTGAAATGAGTTGCTGTATGTGTGATGCAGTTTGTACATCTTTGTAGTCAATCTACTCTTAAGTCAATCATCTCTATGCATATGTAAATTTGTCTTTGTTGATTATTCTTTTTTACCCAATCATAAATAATAAATACAGCAAACATTGCTTCCTTTATTACTTTTCCACCTACCATAATCTATACAGGAGAAATCATGCTAAAACTGAAGTTCTTAGAAAAGTCAGAATTCTGAACTATTAGGCTGTCATTACTTTGGATGTCCGTGTAATGTACAAGAGTACGCATGATTAAGTGAAAATGACTGGGCTAAAACCTTCTGTTCTGACTGATTTACCTGATTAGGCTGCACACGATTTTCAAGGTTTGACCTTTCAGCCTGAGCTTAGATAATCACATTGACAAGATTGTTAAAGGTGCTACTGTGCAGTTTTCTTATTATAGCCCATGTCAGAATGAGTTAGGAGATTGGTATTTACATGCTTTCGAATTCTGATTAAATGAAATGTAAATCTCAACACTTTCAATTAGTGTTTGAAGTTATAATTTATCTTTGTCTATACCATGAGAAGAAAATTGCACCTCAGTTTAGTAAAGTACAGGTGCATTTTGTGGGCATTTTTGCATTAGTGCGTCAGCACGCCTCTGTGGATCTTATTATTGCTCTTACACCAAAAGAGTAGCCGCAGCCCCCAAAGAGTCTCTGAGTGAACTTTAGCCAACGGAAATGGAACTTGGAAATACTTGCACAGTATTTTATAAAAAATGTCAGTGTGCTGAGGATTCATCGGCTGTCCTGTGTTGCTAAAAGAGGAGTTGCACTTCTCTCCTCCAAGCCACAAAGGCCAACCCTATGTCTTCATCTGACAAACCAGTCATGTGTTCAGGCTCTGAAATAACCTGTGGTGATGATTTTTACTCAACAAAGACAGCCTAGTGAAAAGTTCTGATAGCTTTTCAATCTCAGGATCCACTATGTATCTTTGCCCTTTGAAATCTTTGAGAGAAACATAAGGAACGTGTCAGTTACGATTTGGAAGTGCATAAAGTACATCCATTTTTCATAAAGAGTAAGCTCTTGCCAGGAAAATTTAATAAAGTAATTTGCTGAAGCAGAAGAATGTTGATAATGTTGGATGCATTCAGCATACCTAACCAGCACACAATACTGGCAGCTAGTTCTTTTTCTAGATAAACAGGGGATCTTAGACCTAAATGTTTAAGTGATTCACGTGTGTCTACGTTAAAAAATCATGTATATAGGATATCATCACCTGGGAATTAAAATGAAAATTATCCCCATGGTATCTTACAAGGCATCTTAGAAGATTTTCCTTTTGTGTTCCCATCATTCCAGGTTTTCACCTGCAATGGCAAAACTGTGTTACAGAAAATTCCTGTCAAATAGAATTCTGTAGCAATTGTTTTATCCTCAGGTAATATTAATTCATAAGAACCAAAGGCTTTTTCTGAAAGAGGATAGTTCTGCTGAGCTATTTTCTAGCTTGTTTGGTCTTCAGTTTCTCTACAATATTACTGTTTTGAAAAGTGGGTTTGTCTTAATTATAATGAAAAATGGCCAAGACTTGGAAGAATTGAAAAAATTCTCAGTTTTGACTGAACTAATCCAATTACCTATTTTGGAGACTTGGAAAAAGAGGAAAGAGGGAGAGTTGCTTCTTTTTTTCTTTACATTTGAGTTTTTCATCCCGTTCTAGTTTAAAGGTTCATCTTGGCATCAAAAATACTTCCGGGACTGTCCTGAGGTTTCCAAATGATGTGACAGATCTAGCTGTGTAGCTTGCAGGCCACTGAAACTGTCAATGAAACTTTTGCCGTTCTCCTGTTGTGGCCATTATTCTTGCATCTCTACAGTGGTGACGTGATTGAGGAATGGCATATGTCAATATTTTGTGTAAAACCTCGTTGTGTTGGTCCAGTAGAATCATTGCAGCTAAGATATGTGAGGACCATGATGAATGAAGAGGCCTAAGTTTAGAACTACTGAATTTTCACAACAGGTGTAAGGGTCAGATCTTCAGCTGATATTAATGAGCAACTATATTGACTTACTTAGAACTGTATTGGCACTATATGAAGATCTCAGAGGATAATGGTGTTTAAAAATTCCATCACTGTTGTGAGAAATAACTGATAATCAGCTTTTTCTGACTGAGATCAGGATTTCAAATAATGTTGGAATATTTCAGTATACTTATGTGTGTAGAACTGGAAATAAGGATTAAAAATTATATAACTGTACATACATTGTGATTATAAAGTAGGAATGTGCAAATTTATAATATGAGAGTTTTCAAATATTTGTTTTTCTGCTGTATGTCTATTGCAGAAACCTATGCCAGAAAAAGAAAAAATGATTTTTTTTTTTTGTTCCATCTTGTGCAAGAATGCGTAAAGCCCAGACTAGAAGTCAATTGTAGATTAGATCTAGCTGATATAATAAGTGGCAAATGGATGTGCTATGTCTAGAATTTAGCAACATGTAATAATCTGTATATTCATAATGAGTATTTTCATATAGCTGTTTGTTTTATAAAGCTCTGGCAATCAAACTATTTTCTTACCAACTTAATCCATGGCCTTTCAGGTTATTCAATGTGTTTTTAAAGTCCCTCTTTTTTTTCTTGGTGGTGGTACTCTATTGAAAGAGTTTTGATATTATTACTGGAAATTCCAATCCATCCAAGTACATTTAATTTTTATTGTGTAATTTATCCACATAATCATGATATGATTTAGATTGTAATGCTTTACATGCTCGGACAGCTGGCCGACAAGTATAAATCTTTTCTAGTGCAGGAAGATGGAAAAGATACCGAATCAAGCAAAACAAATAGAAACAGCCTTAGAGAAAACTCCCTGAGAGGAGCTGCTAAGCCTCTGCTTTGTTAGACTTTGGTCTCTTCTGTTTTGTTAGACTTTGGTCTCTTCTGTTTTGTTGGGCTGTATCTACTGTGGACTTATGTGTCTATGCATAATTAAATAGTGTCAGATTAATTGTAATAAGAGCCTTATCTTAGCATTTTACAACTGTAATCTTCACCTATTTCAGGTAGGATGATAACTTGGTGAAATGCCTAGTAACTTGGGAGATAAGTGATTTAAGTGCTAACATTGTAATATCCAGACTATTAAAATATTTTCAACTATCAAATAACCTTGATAGATTTAAGTAACTTTAAATAGTCTGTCAAGCTGGCAACTTTAATTGCTTAGCAAGTAGCTGGATTGAAATGGAAGCACACTGTGCAAGTTTCCAGAAAAGGTTGATTTCATTGACATAATTTCTCACTCCTTCAACTGCTGGGATATGGTGAGCACAGTGAGGTGAGTATTTGTTTGAGCAGCTGCTGCCAATAATGTGCTTGTCTGAACGCTGTGCTAGCTGCTGGAAGTTCTGTAATCATATTACCACAGTATGTGCTTTTCTTTGGAGGTGAGAAAGCTGTAAAGCCCTAAACCTTGGATCAACTAGTATTCTATTTGCTGCTGCGAATAGGCTTTGGCCATATTAAATTCGTTGTAGGAGTTGTTTAGAAAGCAAAATGTGGTATGATATTTTTACCACATCCTTTTACCACGTTCTGAAACAGGTTCAGAAATGGGTCTCAGTTGTGTAGGCATTGTCTATACAAGAGAAATTCAGAGTTCCTTGTTCATGTCACTCAAGTTGTGAGTGACTCCAATCCGCTACAAGGTGTTTAAATCTGGCTGTTCCCTGCTTCACTGTTCTGGCACTGTACCCATTTTCGGACTTGGATCTTTTGCCCAACTCTGTTCTTTGGGAGGCAAACTGGAGCCAACTCCATGTGCAAAGTCCGCTGGAGAAAGGTCTGAATCCTTTCCAGCCTCAGGAGCCACACTCTCATTCGTGTTCTTCCAGAGTTCTTGTTCGATTCTCGGTAAAACAGTATAGTAGTAAATAAAATAACTTCTCAGCTACATCTGCTTTCCTCTCTAAGGACTGGAAAATCTGAAAAAAAAAAAGAAGTTCCAGTCTGTTAATTGTCCTTCTGGATCTGTCTACAGATTTTTTCATAGGCAAGATTGTTTCTTAATGGCAATTATGTAAATCTTAATTGGCTCGTTCAGTGGAAAAAACACATGGTAGATATTCTCCCTTTTCTTAGAGTGGTAGTGACAGTTTATGTGACAGCAAACAGTCCAGTACAATGTTGTGGTCAGGTCCCTTACGCTGCACCGAAGCCAGCGGGGTGTCCCTGCTCCAACCTGCTGTGCACACGTACCCTGGAATGAACATCGGAAAGTAAAGGCCTGTGAGGCTGATTGCAAACTGTGCTACATTCAGAGTAAGAAAAAGAATTGCTGTTTCAGTTTTCTTACTTACACGGTCCTGTTGTTTCATAGGCTTGAAAGAGGAGAGGAAATGGCTGAACTGCTTCCATTTGGTAAAAATTATTTTGTAATTGTGCCAGTAGATTCCAACTGAAACAAGAGCTACACTGTTATAGGTGCTGTAATAACTCACCTCTACCTCCAAGCGGTCTTAACATCCACATGAGAAAATCTAACAGGATTAGAAAGAAGGAGATTTAGAGAGATGAAGTTACTTTCCCTAATTTGTAGATCCAGATTCTACCACTGAACTAAACTCTTTGCTGAAGACAGTAATTGTATCTGTTCTCTTTATTTTTTCTAGCCCTGTGTTCCTCAGGTAATTAAGACTAAGTGAAGTTAAGGGATGAAGTTTTTAGGTATCTTTAGGAAAGATGTTGTTATAGAGACCTGATTATGCAAAACAGAAAAGATGATTTTCCCCTTTGCAAATGCCAGTTAGCTTTTTCAGTGGTTCAGTGTAGGAGTTCAGCATGGTTTCCATATTTTGAAAATAAGAGTTGCTGAGAGATTAGAACTAATATGGATTACAAATCTGCGTTATCATGTTCTAGAAATAATTGTCTTCCCTTCACAGTTTTGAGTTAAGAGAGCATGTCAGAAATGGTGCTATACAAATATATCATTAAAGAAAATAGAATTGCAAATACAACCTTATTTTTTCTTGCTTGGAAAACTTGCTCATTTTTCAGTTTTGTTTTGATTTAAATATTTTTCTTCAGAAGCATGTCAGATGTAATTAAACCAGTCACCCACGCTATACATTTCACTTAAATTCATGTCTACTATTTCTCAAGTTAAACCCACCTAGCATTTTTTATCATCCATTTGCCAAACCTGCTACATTCATAATTTATGTTTCCCAAAGTGTAGCCAGTGAAAGGAAGTTTTACAGCGTGAAACACTTCTGTGCTGATGTGAAAATGTGAAATGAACTCGGAATTTATGGCTTAGATTGAGTTTAAGTGTAACTCAGCATGATGGAAAATCTACTCAGTGTCCTAGATTTGCACTTTAGGTTTCAATTTATTCTAGGCGTAAGTGTTGTTAGCTGCATGAATAATACATAATTTTCTTCAGCTCAGCTCATTCCCTTTACATGTTTATTCATTTATGCTGTTTAAATGAACAAAAATGCTCGTATCAGTATTCACTGGTGTTCTGACAAGCTGCAGGATAGATCAATTTCCTCAGGCTTAAAAAAAGCAGAGAACTACTCACCCAGAGACCATCTTTTCAAATGATCACTTGGATTTAGTTGTCATCTGCATTCGATGGCAGAAGCCCCCTTTCGTGTTTTCGTATCACTATCCTGAACAAAATACTTGTAAATTTATATATATAGATACATTGTAATATATTTCTGGTATCAGGAATGATAATCCAAGAAAGGAGAAGTAGCTTTACAACAGAATCCAAATACGCCCAGTGTTTGAGGCCCGAGGGTGTGTTTTTCCCTTAAACATGTATTCATGTTTAATAATTACATGTAAACATGTAATCAATCCACACCTTTTCAGAGCTCAGGGAGTCCGCAAACAAGGAACTGGATCGAGAGGAGAAGGAAATAGGGCTGAATTTGTCATGTGTGACTGTTAGGTAAGCTGTACAGGTCTGTTCACGTTAGTTCACAAAAATGAATTTGGGCAGAAAACAACTCTATAAGTAAGCAGGAAGATACTTGACTGGTGATTTACGTTTTTTCATTCTGTAGTTTAAACATCACAAACTTAGATTTTATATAATGTTAGTCATTCAAACTTGTGTAGGTTACAGAGTTTATGACTGCCTATATGAAAATAATTAGTATATTTTTTAATATTATAAGATTCAGTAGTATTTGTCAAGGTAGCACATTTTTATTGTGCTTAAAGCATACATTTCATCTGCAAAAGGAGCTTTTAAAATATATTAGTGATAGGTATATGCCACAGAGCCATCAACTCCTGTATGGCTTTTGCCTCAGTTTCTTACAGTCACAAAATATATTTTCCTCATCCCATTGCTTGTGCTGTTTGTTATACGTTTGGTACTGAGAAATGCAAAGAACTTGCACACAGTCACATAAGAAAATCTGTGATAGAAAGAGAACTTAATTTGTACAACTTTAATCCAGATTATTGCCTGGATACTACAGTATCACCCATCATTTTTACGCCATACTTGAGTCTTTCAAAATAAATTAAGACTTACTGACTATTGCAGTTATTCAAATGAAAAAGATGAGAAGAATCTGCTTCTTGTTTAATCTCAGCCTCAATTCACAGAATCACAGAGTCACAGAATGGTTGGGGTTGGAAGGGACCTCTGGAGATCATCCAGCCCAACCCACCTGCTAAAGCACATACACCTAGAGCAGATCGTACAGGAATGTGTCCAGGTACGTTTTGAATGTCTCCAGAGAAGGAGACTCCACAAGCCTATTTCCAGTGCTCTTGCACCCTCAAAGTAAAGAAGTTTCTCCTCATATTCAGCTGGAACCTCCTGTGCTTCAGTCTGTGCCAATTGCCCCTCATCCTATCATTGGGCACAACTGAAAGGAGTAATTCCCTCTTTCTGTAACTTATGTCCCACAAAGAATGCTGTTTGTTTAAAGAAAAAATAAAAGAGAACAAGATTTCAGTGAAGTTGTTTTTATGTTTATTTGTGGTGCTTGCTAGAATTTAGATTTTCTTTATTAAAGCAAATGTGGCAACTTTGCAGACTTTTGCCACGGCCAAGTGAGACAAACATAAGAAGTTTTAAAATTTAACCGAGAATGAAAATGTGAATAATTGTTTTAGTTTCTGAAGCAGAATTTCTTTGAAATTACACAATTAACTTCTGGTATTATGGGCCCCTCATCCTATAGAAAAAATCCTGATTAGCTATATATATTATTGTTCCATCTTCCTGAAACCCATGTAACATTCTTTAATCGGTTATAGAAACAAGTAGTTATTGCATATTTATGAAAAAGTAAGGCTACATGAAATCGTAAAGCAATGAGAGCCTTGAGCTTTGAGTTATTTGGAACTATTCCTGCCTGTCAGCTTAATAAGACTTTCTCAGAAATGAACACATTTTCTACCAGGGCAGAATATAGATTTTCCATCAGCCCAATACAAATAGAAGTACCGGGAATTTTCAGAGAAAAATATATTTAACATCCAAAATGAAATAAAACAATGGTCGTTAAGGCTCATGTACGATTCAGTGAAATGACCTTGAAGAATGACAGATCCAGGAGCTAGAATCCCCAAAAGTTTTTCCCTGTTTGTAACGTCATAACTCTCTTGTGTCACTTAGCTTAGACTTTAGGACACGTTTCTGATGCTTTTCTAGTTCTTCCAGCATTCTGCATGAGCTGGGTCCCGTTTTGGAAATAACTCATCTGCACTCAATGCCTTGCCCTACCTGGATGACAGAAGAGCCATTGGGTGGCATTAGGTTCTAGTTGCTCCTAGCCAGGGTTTGATCCAAACCAAATGTTTTTAGAAAAGCGTGGTTCACTGAGCTGCCAACATAAACTGTGCTATTTGTTAGTCTCCTTAGCAGCATTCCATCACCCCTTCTTCCACATATGTGCTGCCTTTCTATCACACACTGCGCAGAGTGTGGGGAGAGCAGCTCTCTGAGATAGCTTGCAGTATAATAAATGGGAATTAGCTGACTCTAAAACAGGAATGCTGGACAAGCAAATCCATGAAAATAAAGGAAGACTGGCCCTCATGAAATAGTAGCAATATGAGAATACAACTTCTTCTTAGCAAAATGCTTCTCATGACTATCTGCCCTGATAGAAATACTGGAATGGAATTTATTTCTGTTCTGTAGGGATATAACCTTGTTAGTGCTTTTAAGACCAAGTCCCTCAGCTTTCCAAATGTATTAGTTACATGAAGATCTTCAGTTTTCCATGAGAGCACCTACCTGTTATTCCTTCAAGTGTATCTAGTCCTTCCTGTGCCTTTACATCAGGGAACAGTCAAGGACACTTTTAATTTATAGGTATCCCCCTGTTCTGAGGTGAGGGACAAACAGATCTTGAGATAGCTTGCTGCAGGGCTGGAGTGTTAGGTGTGCTCTGGAACCCTGCAGGCCTGTGGTGCTGGACGTCGCCTTCCATCCCCAGAGCCATGACTGCCGAGGCCGCACCGCAGAGTGGGGTGCTGGGCTGCGGGAGGCCCACCCCAGGCCTAGGGAGGCAGCTTTGGAGGCACTTATCATAGAATCATAGAATGTCCTGAGTTGGAAGGTACCCACTAGGATAACTGAGTCCAGCTCCTCTCCCTGCATATGACAACCCCACAGTTCACACCATGTGTCTGAGGGCATTGGCCAGTCTCTTCTTGAATACTGACAGGCTTGGGGCTGTGACTGCCTCCCAGCGGTACCCATTGTACCCTCTGAAAAAAGCACTGGGACAAAGTGCCCCTGTACTGTACATGTAGTAGGTAGTGAGGCTTTGGAAAATAACAGGAGTGCTGAATATGAGCCAGCAGTGTGCCCAGGTGGCCAAAAAGGCCAACAGCATCCTGGCTTGTATCAGGAATAGTGTGGCCAGCAGGACTAGAGAAGTGATTGTGTCACTACTCATCACTGGTGAGGCTGCACCTTGAATCCTGTGTTCAGTTTTGGGCCCCTCGTCATAAGAAGGACATTGAAGTACTGGAGAGAGTCCAGAGGGTGGCAAAGCTGGTGAGGGGTCTGGAGCACAAGTCTGATGGAGGAGCAGCTGAGGGAGCTGGGGCTGTTCAGCCTGGAGGAAAGGAGGCTGAGAGGAGACCTTCTTGCTGTCTACAGCTACCTGAAAGGAGGTTGTAGCATGGAGAGTGTTGTTCTCTTCTCGCAAATAACAAGTGACAGGACAAGAGGAAATGGCCTCAAGTTGTGCCAGGGTAGGTTTAGATGAATATTAAGAAAAAATTCTTCATGGAAAGGGTTGTCAGGCCTTGGAACAGGCTGCCCAGGGACGTGGTGGAGTCACCATCCCTGGACGTGTTTAAAAGGCATTTAGACGAGGTTCTAAGGGACATGGTTTAGTGCTAGAGTTAGGTTATGGTTGGACTTGATGATCCTGGGGATCTCTTCCAACTGAAATGATTCTGTGATTCTCTGTGGTAAACAATAACTGAAGCGCCTTTCCAGAGAGCACTGGATTGGAAATGTGTCTTCTTGATGACACATTTAGGCATAGGGTTTGGCCTGAAGGCTTTGATGTTTGAGACCCCAGACAGGGTGTACCCAGGTGGTGTAATACTTCACACAGGTCCACTGTGATGATCGTGACAGTAGATTTACCAACACAAAGCTGTTTGTGCCATGGATTCAAATGAGTGATGTAGTAAGATTTCCCAGCATCAAACTGACCCACTTCTGGGACAGGATGAAGATGTAAAAATGAGCATCCTGCAGCACAAGAACTGCTGCTACCCTGTCACTCAGGACTGTGCGGTGGCCCTGTGCATCCAGATATTAATGGCTCAGTAGTGGTTGTTCCCCAGTTGGTGGATGATAATGCCTCCCCGCACCAGTGAGTGCTGGTGATTTGGCATCTGAACCACTCTACCATGGTATTGGACGTGGGTGGCCTGCACAAAGCTGGAGCTAGAACCAGCCATAGCAGTCATGACAGTCCAGCCACCAGAGCATCCTCCAGAGCCCTGCAGGGGCGGCTGCTCAGCACCGCCAGTCAGACCACCACAATCCCCTGTCAAGGACCCTCATTTTTTCACCCACAGAAAATTAATATTGTAGTAAGATCACTGCATATTATTATTTTATTAATTAATATGAAATTAGTAATTACAAAATATTAATGTTGTGTGGATTATTGCCTCATTACAGCCCACATACATAAGTACACGACAGGTTAGTTATATTAAGATTATAAAATCTTATTATTTTTAAATTAAATAGTTGCAGGCTTGCTAATCAAGGAAAAATGCACATTTCTGGCTTTCTCCAGTGTGAGCTATCCTAAAAAGTAGTTTAGAAATTACACCACCCTTCCTAGAAAACTTGTTTATTCATCAGCCACTATTGAGAGCCACGTTTCATCTTTAGAGTGCCTAAAAAATTAAAAGCGATGTTTAAATAATACAGAAACTGGAAATCTATTGTGGAAGTAAATTCTTAATCTTGCAACCACATAAAGTGGTTACTGAGGAAGTATTTATGCACTGTAATTGGTGTGTTGTATATAATATAGATTCATAGATCTGCTGAGGAATGTAATTCACCATAGCACCTGTTTTATGTAAAACAAGTGAGCTGACCAAAGTGAAAAAAATCCTACAAATAATAATCCCCTCTACTTCAAACCTGGATTAGTGATCTGATTTGTCACCTCAGCCCACAAACAATTGCTCTGGTAGAGTGATTTGGGCAGTGTGGGGCCACCTTAAGTTTGCAGTGATGGATAGAAAAGGGTATATGGGACTAGCAGGCATTTGTGGATTAATGTGTTAATTTATCAGTATAGCACGATTAAGGTCCCAATTCAGCAAAACACTTAAAATGTGTTTTACTTTTCACCAGTGTTATGAAGTAATCACTTTGGCTTCATTACACTTTTATCTATATAAATATCTTCACAGTGTCTTCTTTATGTTTTGATGAAAATGTCTTAAACTCATTTTTCTGCTGTCATGCTTTAGGCAGAATAGCATTGTGCCAAAGCAAAAATGACATTAAATAGTTTATCTTTTTTTGATCAAACTGAAGAAAAACAAAGGAACCAATATACAGAGGACAACCCCCAAATTCAGTTTTCAAATGTTTCTGTTTTAATTAATGATGGCAGCTAGATGTAATTATTTTGCAATATTTTAATGTACCAGTAATAACTTGTAAACATTGGGTTATACCTTTCTTTTGTCAACACTCATCAAGCTTCTCTCATCTTTTTTTTAGCTTATAGATTCTTCGGAACAGGATATATTTGCTCTGTGCCAAGCACAAAAGGGCTCTTGTTCTTAATTGGGACATTTGGCTTCTATGCTAATCTAATCTACTGGGGAACAATTGCCTACCAGACTGTAAGGAGTATCAGCAAGGACATTTAAAAATGTCACTGATGTCAGTTAATGTTCTTGTATCATATGAAAGGCAATTATTACTATGAAGTTAAAAACAGCAGTAGGAACATGATATTAAGCTTATAAAAGGTAGTTTACTTTTGTGGGCTATGATTTTAATAATAAACTTGCTAGTTTACAGTCTGGATTCTTCTGATAATATATTTGATAGTAACTTAGTGTAAGCGTGTGGGTGTCTAATGTCACTCCTATTTATCCTTTCCATCACCAGTGACCTGCAAACTCCAAATGTACAATCCTTTAGGGGATTCACATTTCAGAATGGAATAATTCTTGATATATGGAATCACATATATCAAGATCTTGATATATGGAATATATAAATATATTAATATATAAATCTTGATATATGGAATCACTTAGGCATTTCAGCATTCTTTCGCTGTCATAGTGGTAAAATTTCTGATGGGTTTGAGAATGTAATGGTCTGCCTGGTTGTTATTATAAAGAACAGAAAATCAGCAAACTTGGTTTCCTTAATCATAACCAAATAAAAATTCTTTTTTTCTCACTACCTTCTCTTCCAGTTTAGAGATTTAGTGTGTCTTTATATACAAATATATCTCAATATAAACAAAAAGTACATAATCACAGTTTTTTCTCGGAAGAATTGTAAGCTCAGAATGGCCAGGGTGATACAAGTATCAGGAAACTGAACAAATAAATTGCATGTGTGTTTTTAGCATCTTTTGCATCACATACTTTCGTATTTTATGTCCAGAGTACAGTGAAAGGAGGTATTATATTTGTGCAATTGTCAGATTGCTTGCTAAAATGGCCCTACACAGACTCCGCAGGGTTAGCAGGAGGTCAGTGCTTGTGCACTGTAGCCATCGCGCAGCATTCAGCTTGCAATTAAGGACAGAGTCAACCAACCCAGGGAGGCTTGAGAGCAGATTAAGTCGGAGCTGTCATCCACCCTCTGCTCTTTAAGGCTGTGTCCAGTGTTTTAGGAACTGTCATTCAGACAAAGGCAAAATGTTGCCCTTCTGTTGAAACAAGCAGCCAAATGTGGTGCTGTTAGGATCTCATCCTGTGTGCTCTGTTTCTTGTTCTTTAGTTACAGGAAATCTCCAAGATCATAGGCACTGTGATGGAAAATTCAATTTGAGATGGGCAGCACAACATTCATAAAGATCAGAAAAAGGAAGCGAACGTACATTAATTCAAAGCTAATGATAATAAATAAGCAATAATTGTAAAAGGATTGTCTATAAATAACAGTTAATCAAATATTGTTGTATATACATCTGTCATTCTGTGTCCTTACCGTCACAAGCTGTTGATTCTATGACTGTGTCCCTTTTTTAAGGTCTTGTCCACATTAAAATACTCTCAGTATTATTTAAAATGCTCCAGCTGGACTATACAATACAGTTTGTTAACTCGGTATAAACCATGCTCACCCTACCTAAAAATAAGCAATCCTCCAACAAACTTCTCATTGTTTTTCCAGATGTGTAAATAAATTCTCATATTGCTGACTTAACTTAGCAGATAAGACGCTTGAGTGCTGCAGTGCAAAAGATCATGAGATGTCCCCATAACCCAGGAACAGTGAGGTTACAATTATTTGTGCAGAGCCTTAAAATGGGGAGTCTGTTACCAGGTTGGGCAGATCCTGAGTCCCAGTTGAAAGCATGCTCTATGGTGTGGACATAATCCTTGCTCTAATCAGGGTTATCACAGAGGGCTGGATTTCCTCGTATTTGCTGGGTTTATTTTATCTGCTTTTTTAGTGATCTCGGTGTGCTAGCTTTAATTCTTAGAAGACTTTTCCTCCAACTTCCTTTCCGAATTTTACTCTGGTCTCTTTGCTGTCAAATCTCCCTTGAAGCGCAATTGTCCCAGGATCATGTCTTCTCACTTTGAGCTCTCTGTTTTGGTAGCTAATAATCTATTTCTTTTTTAAAGCATTTCTCCTTTTTTTTTTTTCTGACCTTTGACTATTCTCTTTTGTAAGAAGAAAATGTAATTAGTTGGAGCATACAAGCAGGAAATGGCCTCAAGTTGAGCCAAGTACAGTTCAGATTGGAAATTAGGAAAAATGTCTTCACTGAAAGGGTTGTCAGGCATTGGAACAGGCTGCCCAGGGATGTGGTTGAGTCACCATCCCTGGAGGTGTTTAAAAGACATACAGATGAGGCTCTTAGGAACATGGTTTAGTGCCTGGTTTAGGTTATGGTTGGACTCGATGATCTTAAGGGTCTCTTTGAATCAAAATGATCCTATGGGTCTATGTAAGTATGTGGTACTACAGACAGACGTGGATTTTCGAGCAAGATTAGCTAGTTGTCTGCACTTCTGGGTGATGTGACACCACACGATTGTGGAACCTCATTTCCTCCCCTCTTCTCCCTGTTTTACTTTAAATGATGCGGAGCTGTGCCCAGTCTAAGCACAACTGCCTTTTTGTGATAGTTGTAGTTTGTGAAGTTATTGTACCCATTCAATAGGAAGGAATGGTCAGACTTAGACCTGTTCAGTGACAACAAGCTAACAAAAAGAAGACGAAATTTATGGCTGGACACCTGTTGTCCAGTTTCACAGGTGCACTGCCTTGTGCAATGTAGCTCATCTCAGTACTTGATTTATTTGAACTCGCTAATGAGGAATGTCCTGTGAAGAACAATACCCTACTTCTTGTCCTTGCTTTGTTAAATGCGTCACCCAGAGGCATATTCAGAAGTCATGTAAATTTGATGATAAGGAATTGGCTTCTTTTTTCTCCTCAGTGCTCCGGATAAAACAGCTATGAGCACAGGGATGTTATTTCTAATGCAGGAAATGAAGAAGTATTTTGTCTTGATGAAAAGCTAGCATAAAAGGAATGAAATATTATTTTACTAGAGGTTTAGGCAGAGCTCATAACTGCAGTATCTGGATATCTGTTTAACAATGAAGCCTGTCTTGAAAATGGAAGATTCTCTTATGGTGATTTACAAGGTAGCAAACAAGTTTCTTGCTGAAATCAGAGCCCAGCATTATAAACCTGCACATATCTTGGCGCAGGAAGCTAGCTTGGATGTTGCAGTGCTCTTATATTCACAGGTTATGTTCCTCTTGGAACAATATTAACTCTGAGAGAAAATAAAGTGTTAACTCTGAGAATGAAGTCCTAAAAATGCCATTGCCTGAGGTAGTTTGCTCTGTTTCCTGTACTCCAAAGTAATCTACATGGAAGAGTTAAAAGAGAATGGTGAACTAGGCTATGAAGGTTAACTTCCCAGGCAGACTGGCATTTAGGACACCTAAAACATTCTCCGGCCTTTCTACTGCAGTCTGAAATTAATGCAGTGACTTTTCAGATCTAATCAGCTTCCTCAAGATTTGGTCTTTAATGTCAGATTTAAAGAGATGCTAAAGAGGGGGTCATTAATTACCTTACTTTTAGAAACAACTCTAACCATTAGAAGTATTGATGTCATATCCTCAGATTTAATTCACAAGAATCTGGCATGATTTTCAGAAAGCTATTAGTCTGTCACTAAGATTTACTCAACATCATTTACAAACAAGGGGCTTATATCCTGAGAGATAAGCCTCATCCTTATAAGTTGATCTTTTACACGTCACATTAATATGATTAAAGAGAAAAGAGATTAATTAATTTTATGCATATTAGAGACATTGTAATTGTTGCTTTCTTTTACAGAAATTAATGTCAACATGATGGTTTTGCAGCCTGAGTAGGAAGAGAGAGAAATGAGCTCTGCCCAATCTATTAAAGCAATTAGATTAAAAAAAAAAAAAGTAGTATACTTGCAGGTTCAGCTTTTGTTTTCATTCATAAAGAGAAAGAACACAGAAGAAGATTTCAGAGCACTGTTTCATATCTTAAGCATAGGAGTGACTGCCCACCTTTTGCTATGGTTATTTAGGGGGATTACATGAAAGATCTCCAAGCATTCAGCAGAAGGTCTTACACCAGGGACCTGACAGTAATCATAGAACTTTTGGCTCCGTAACAGAAAACCAGTAACTGCCAGGCAAATGCAATATTTCAACTTCCACAGGCAGCTCCAAGTGTGGAATGACAACAAGACTAAATGCCAGAATCTCCTGAGCACATACTTTTCTCAGCTGTATGTTGAAAGGAACAATTACTGCATGACACTTGCCTAGAAGAGGAAAAAATGCCATATGTGCCAAGTTTGATGTTTCCCACGATTGGAATTTTCTTGTCAAAAATATTCCTTTAGCACCTTTTGTTCTGGCTTACACACGTTAATGTATTTCTTCTGCCTGTATTCTTAGAAAAAATGGTGGTGTTCCTTTACTTTGGGACTGATGTTGGATGATAGCGGATATAGATCAAGTCTAGTGAGTTCTTTTGATGCGATGTAACAACAAGCAAGGTCACAGGGATGCTGGATTGCATCATTGATTAGCACTGACAATTTTTAAGGCACAAAATGACAGTGCTGTTCAAGACGAAGAGATGATTCTTACAAGAGAGAAATAACATAAAGAGAATAAAAATAATATTTTTTCAGATACCTATAATAAATGGACTGAAGTCCCTAGAGACTGCTTTTTTTTTTGTCAGCAGAGTTCACGCCAACTGCCAATATGTCTGATGAATGATTTTCTATTGTGTGCGCTAAAGGCTGTGAACCAGACGTGTCTTTTTAATATTTATACAGAAATGAGTTCATTGTTTCCAAGGCAATTTCCTCTAAATCTCTGTTCAGTCTTCAGGGCTATGCCCTGTAGGATGCTTGGAAAATCCTAAGAGCAAGTCTAGTTTCTTAATGTCAGAAATTCTTTATTGGGGAAAATCTATCCCGCTTTAAGAAAAGATCTAATGCCCTCTTTTAGGGGTATGCAATGAAAAAAGCCACCACCACCACCACAAAAACCCAGATGTTTTGGGAATACAGAAGCAGTTCATTGAAATTTTTCAAGATAGGCAAGCAATGTATTTTCACAGAATTAAATTAGAGAGGTGATATATTTCTCTTGGAAAAGAAATGAACCATTCTGAATAAAGAAATTGAGAGGTGAATTGGCAATAGTTATATGCCTGCCGAAGGATAAATAAATAATGTATAAACATGCAATTAAAAAAAAAATCCCTTCGGATTTGGGGCTAGTACTATATTGCTCTTGAAAAGCTAATAGAAAAACTATCCTGAGAAGAGCACCAAGAAAGAAAGGACTGGTGAGTAGCCAGCTGACTAAGACATGTCGTGTTTGCAGTGTTTGTGATCAAAGACAAGGTATCTTTTGGGTATTAATCCTAAAGCAACTGTTACCTTGACAACTGCAGGTAGTGAATGGATGGTTGTAGTGTTCGTCTCTCCAGATGCACTTTTGACTACTAAGAAAAAATTAGAACAGCTTGTCTTTTAGATGGCTTCATGTGGCTTTCCAAAGATTTGGTGCTCAAGTGATTAATCTGTTTCTGTGAGTGGCAATTTTGCAAATAGAAGTGAATTTGGGGAACCTGACACGTAGCAAAGAGAAACAGTTATACGTGAGGTCATCTAACTTGGTGGCTGCCTTAGAGGCAAAACCTTCATATCAGGGAAATAAAGCACATTCTGTTTCTATACTGTACTTTAAAGTCAGGTCCTCAGCCCGTGTCTGAGCCCCAACTGACCTTATGTTGTATTGTCTGAACACAAGCAGACTGCTGGTGAGCTCAGCGACTGGATGTGCTCACATGTTTCTCTGTGCGGTGTGGAGGCTGCTGGCCGTGCCTGCCTGCTCGGGTATGTCACTGCATCCCTGGAGGTGACGTTACACAGCGCGCTGGCTGCGGTCCCTGGTGGAAGAAGGCAATCTCAGGTGGCAGTGCATCAGAAGATACATCATGCAGCAGGCCTGTGAAAAAATGCACCAAGAAGTACATCGTATTGCAAATTGTACTCAGCAGTGGCTCTGTCAATAACCTTGTTTTACTGGCTGTTCGAGATCAGCATGGTCTGGCAGGTGAACTGCAGATAGGGAATGGCCATTTTGGCATTTCGTGCTACTCTAACAACTGCCTGCTTCCTCCTGTTCTTGCTCATAGCCCAGCAGTTAAAACACAACTGTGGGCGTGTTTTTGACTCTGCTTATGTGGATGTGCAGCCTCACCCAGACCTGGATAACACCTTTGTGCACTGTCATGGGAATCTCTAAACAGGAATTTGGGTGATCCACACATGGTGTACTAATCAAGTTCTTCATTGTGCTTAATGACTACATTGTTGAAGTAAACATAATATTAAGGCTTCACATTTTCTATGTGCAAACTGATCCTTGAAGCTGTCCTTAGTGTTCCAAATTGGATTTTAGGGAATTCATCCAGGTTAGCGTGGCTGCAATTTCCTGCTTACATTGCAAACTAATGTTTTCAGATATGCTGAAGTCAGTACATAGGCCCCTAAAAAGAGTTCAGCTTTCAAAGATCCTCAGGATTTGCATGTGTTTTGTCAGTTCATTTGTTTACTGCAAAAGCAAAGGAAGCTCAGTCATACAGATTGGGTTTTGATAATGAACTCATGACAGCAAGTTATACAAATATCCTTCTGGGCCTTTTAGTAGGTTTTCCTTTATGGAAAATATTTGTTAAATCATATACTTAGTTCTATCACACTCCGATATGTATTTTGATGTTTATCTTCTCTACCACAGAGGCGTTATGTTTTCAGCTGATGTACATCCAGTTACTTAGCAATAGAACTTAATGTCTCCTGTATTAATAGCATTGTTGGAAAGTGCGAACAGTCCTTTGACAGAGCTATTAAGTCAGCCCTGGGAGATTCTGCTGTTTTTATACATGAGAGATAAACAGAGAAAAGTTTAATATTGATACTGGGAATTTTATTCTGATCTGTAGCACCTTATCTCTGGATGCTGTGATATATGGCGTAGCCTCAGGGTATGAGCTCTGCAGAGCTCTTCTCAGAAAATTGTGTAACTACTTGCTCCGTTCTGGTAATTCTGGCTTTTGTCCAGGATATATTAGCTTCTTAGGTTTTTGAGCATTTTGTGCATGTGGGTATGTCTGTGCATGTTTTAAATTTTTGTTGTAGAAAAACTTTTGCTATTCCCCTGTTTTTACCGACAGAAGAAAAATATTCAAAGCACAGGCCTGTGAGATTATTAAAAACCCACAAGTCTTATTCTTGACAATGAAACAAAATTATGCAACTAAATACTTCTGACATATTCATCAGTTTAATTTGTTCTCTAAGACTTTGTACAGCGTCAAAAAGGCTTCAATATCCTTTCTGTATTTCATACTGCAGCTGTTACTGGTTAGGAGAACACAACACAGAGGGTTATCCAAAATGACCAACCTAAAATCCAGCAACGTTTAAAAAGCGTCCTCAAGAGAATCAGCAGGGAAGCTGTTTCTCTTTTTCTGCCATCCTCCTTCTCTCCTGAGGTCGTCTGCCTGCCATCATCATCAACTTTATCTGGCCTTTCAGGTCTCCTAGAGATCTGATGTGCTTTCTTATGAATAGATTGGAGATTCTGATCAGGTTAGTAATATCAGCATCTATGGGTACCAAATAAAGAAAACCTATATTGAATGCCATTTTGAAGGCAAGCATGGGTAGAAAACAGCAAGGCTTATCCTGTGTTGTAGCAGGTGTTGATAAGCTTAATACAGTTAGGAATATATACAATTAGAGATATTACATGACATCATTTGATACAGAGCCAGAGGAGGAAGAGATCTTCCTCTGTGGTACAATACAGTAGAAATGTGTGACACTTTTAGTAATTTCTCTTGCAAGAAAAGAAGTTGGGGAAGTAGTTACAGTATTTCCACTGTCCGTATTTCAAGATGGAAGTAAAGAGAATTAGCATCACCTACTCTGTCAGGTCCGTGCAGAAGGCTCTTTGGCGCTCTAGCAAGAGCAGTTTGGTTGCCAGGAGACGATAAGTTAATTTTGGAAGGTAATGCCCTGTGAGCAAGTAATGCCATCGTTCTAGATCAGAGTAAAATCTAATGCTCTATAGCCACGAGCTTTCCTTTTAAAAGGATTTACCTCTCTACCTTACTGAGGATAAACAAAGTGTGCTGCTGCATTTTCTGTTGCTGCAGAATAAAATCCTGAACAGTAAAATCTTAGGGTGCTGTTAAATACTCAACATAAAAATAACGCTTCAGGAGGCTCATCTAGGTTAGGCCATCTGCTAACTGTTCCGGCACATATGTCAAATGACAGATTGCCTAAACTATTTTTCATGACCTTAAAATAAGAGGGAGACCAGTGAAATGTTATAAGGACAAATTTGAGACAAGTCTTCAGCTGTATGGCATTAATTTCAAAATATGGGACCTTGTAGCTAGAGGCTTTTGGGACAATAGACGTTTACTGGTACTGTTAAAGTCTATAAACAAAACTGTACTGACACCTCAGAATACAAATGGCAGCAGAACAATGTAAAAGTAAGAAACACAAGAAGCTGTATCTCTGACACCAGTGCCCAAAAGTGCAATGCAGGAAGCGTTTCTCTTCAGACTAACTGCAAATCCAAATCCTTGTGTACTCAAAGTTGTCAGAGTTGTGGAGAACACACAGAACACAAGAGTTTGAGAGATGAATTACTCATTAAATCTTTAGAGCTTTCCTGGGTGCAGATGGGATTCATAATCATAGGGGTTGGTCTGAGCTGAAAATCTGTCAGTCATTGAATAATTTGGGGAAATGGGTAAACAGGCCCATGGATTGCGATGGTCAGCACATGGTCAGCTCTGATGGTGAATGGTTTTGACATACGCTGCTTAAAAAAAACTGCATAGAAAAGATCTTGTAGAATGTAGGTACTTATTAATCTATTTCTAGAGAAATTCTATACATTTGTATCTCTTTCTAGGGGTGAGAGGGAAAATGACAGGATTTTATGGTAGCTCTGAAAATGAACAAAATTGCTTGTCTGTGCATGTGTTTATCTAATCTACTCTGGCTTCATTCTGGACTGGTATGCAAATTGGTAGTAAAGAAAGGGAGATCTAGAGAGTATAGAAGTTACTGGTTTTTTTACAAATATGGTGCTTTTCATCTGAAAGTCACTACAGACAGGCAGTAACCTCATACAGATTTTGCGGATGGGGCTACTGAGGCACAGTCGTGTCACTATGAGTTGACAAACTACCTACCATGCCAATGGCCTAGTAATGCAGCTCCCCTTCTAGAGTATCAATTCAGTGCTCCTGTTGATATTCTCCCCATATGCAGAAGGACTTCTGAAGAAAAAACATCCCCAGCCTGAAGAAAACATCAGAGCGTGGTACACATGCTGTGCACTAAACCAGTAGAGAATCATAGAGCTTCCATTCAGCATATAGGATAACCTTGAAAAACATTTTGCTTTGCTGAACCCCAGCTCTAAGCAAAGACAACTACAAGAGTACAGATGCTTCAGAAAATGACTTTTGAAGAGACTATTGGAAAAGACAAAAGAAGGATATCATCAGACACTTGGATGATGGGTATCACTGATTGTTTTTTACTGTTTTTCCAGCTGTCTTGCCATGTATTGCATGACACTTTGTGGAATCAAGCCTTGCCATGAGATGTATGGGAGGAGAAGGCCCCTGCTTGCTCTGCTGTATTTAGCAATGCAGTGTAGGAGAAGGAGATTGAAGAAGAAAAGAATATGAGGATAATGGGAGAAGAAGATGGTGGCAGAAATAAACAAAACCAGAGAGCTAAATAGAAACTGGAGAAGGGCTTAAAAGGTAGAGAGTAAGAGACAAGGAATGTGGAGAGCAGTGTAACAGGGAAAAGGTATCTTTTGAAATGGAAGTGGAAGTCCAAAACCATTACTTTCCTTAATTACCTACGAGCTTTGTAGAACAGAGACTAACATCTTCTGCTTATCTGCACTCTGTATTTTCCATTTTATATATTAATGCTTTTAGCAAAAAACATAGCTTATAATTCAGGCTTACCCCATTTTCTTAAAGTTTGCTAAAAGCCTAGGGCAACAAAATCGAAACAGTAGTCTGCTTTTTATGCTATTCCTGCTTTTCTACAGTGTGACAAAGCTGTATATTTTAAAAAATAGCTCTCAGAATATGTCTATTCAAAGCTGTTTTGCTCAATCTTTTTAGTCTATCCTGATACACCTTTTGTTTGAAAGAAAGGTTGGGTTTTTTTAATTCATTGTCAGTACATGATTTCATACTGTCTTTTAAGCGTGGTATGTGAGGCAGAAATGGATCCATTGTGACTTGTGAATCAAAGCATTATCAGCCGTGACCAGTTCATAAGTCCATTAGTCAGTAGAATAGACTGAAATAAAATGTCGTCGTCTGAAAATCTTTTTTTTTTTTTTTTAATTCCAGCCATTTACAATGTTCTTCTCATGTGAAATTTTGTAGAGTTTCTGGCAAAAACCAAAAAGGAGTAGGACCAATTTAACAGAAAAACGGTGACCCTGGTAGTCATTGGACTAAAAGGGAGTAAACTGGAAAAGCATCTTCAAGACATAAAACTCAAAATGCAATGATAATTGTGGTAGCTATCATTAACAAATAGGAATTTTTACGATGTCTGACTAAAGGCTAATTAAATTAAAAACAAAAACCCTGTTAGGATGGGAGAAACGATGGATGATGGAACTCCACTACACTGATCAGTGGAAATAGAGCATCCTGCATTAGCTAATTCCTAAAGATCATCAGAGGAGAGTGATTTCCCATTGACCTTGACCTAAAGCCCATGCAGAGGAATCAATTAAAACCTCGGTTCCTAGAAAGCCATGCAAACTGAGCAGAGCAGTGGCTTAAAAGGGTGTGGGACTTGCTGTGGGAAGTAGGGAAAGAGAATTTAAGGACTAAGTAAAATGTACATTTTAAGATGATTGTAGGAATGTGTCAAACTTCCTAGTGGTTGTTTAGGGGAAGGACTGAAGGCAGAAGGGAGTGATTGAGTTAAGCTGGACAGGAATAAATGCAGGAAAATAGAGGGAAAATGAGATAAAAGGATCCAGTCAAGTGGGTGGCTGCTTGGTCTGACCTGACCGAGCCCTGGGATTGATCGCCTCAGTCTCTCTTAACTTCCATTAATCTTATTTCTAACTGTCTCGTGTGTGTGTACACTCTCTTTTCTGAGCCTCTGTGTGTGAGCGCTGGTGAGCTGGTGAACTCCAGCAGCATCCTCACATCTATTGGGTTGAGGTGGAAGAAATCTTCTAGACCACGAAGCTCACTGGATTCAGCTCCCTTTCACAGCAGTCATTACTAACCGGGTCTCTTCCTATTGTGTTTCCTTAAGTGTATGTAATAGACGGCTCAATATTATCATCAATGATCCAGAAATTAGTGCTGATGAAACTAGCAGATATCACAATAATTGATATAAGCCAGTCTGAATTATTTTCTCAAGTGGGCTATTCGAGAAAAAGAAATGTTTAGTACAAAGAAATGCAAGATCTTATATCTAGGTACAAACAGTACAGGCCTTCTCTAGAGCATGGCAGTGTGAAAGATAGGAACACCTAAAAATATGTAGTGGATGCGCAATACAATGAATGCTCCAGTTCTGATCCTGTGAAAAAGACTTGTGGAAGTTTTGAAGTAGTAAACTAGTAAGTAGGAGTAGAAAGGTGATATGACTTCTGTATGTGGCATTTGTTACTTCCCACAAAAGGAGGAATTTGAATTTTATATGACTCTTAGTCATGAACACTTCTTGCTGAAGAGCATTCATAGTGAAGCACCTGTATCTAGCCTGTCTTCCACCTTCTTTATGTTACTGACTTGTGTGTACTTCCAGTATTCCTTTGGACTGGATCTATATTATACATTATTTTGTTTCTCTGCCACATTTTTTTTGTTATTTTAGATTAATTCAGGGCAGTTTTGCAGGCAGGGACTCATGCAGTACCTGAGAAAGTCTAAATAAGTAAAGTCAACAAGTCTACCTGACTGCTAAAATGATTGTAAACTGATAATGGAATTATGTTTACACAGAAAAAAACAGTGAGGTCCCAGAGAAGAACTGCAATAATTATTTGAAAATTAGGCAAAATGTCTTATAATGGCATAATTAAAGAGTATAAGATAACTGAAAACTGACTTGATTATGGCACATATGTTCTGGGAAAATATCATCAGATAGTAATATACTCTTTCAGTCTAAAAGACAGCAAAAGAAAAAAAACAGTACTTGGGAATGAAAACCAACCAAACCTGTAGTCAGATTTAAATCAGATTTTTACCAGTGTGGATGATAGACTATTGCAACAAACTGGATGACTTATGAAATATGAGATTTGGTGAAACACGAGTAATAGGGCTTGTTAGGGAAGTATATAGAATTACTTAGCCTGTGATGTGCTGAGGGGTGTGATCGGATTACCTCTGAAAGTCTCTGAACACTGTGTCATAAAAGATTTTAGAAGGTGTTTGTGCTTCAGTTGAAAAAAGTATGAATAATATTTGACAGTATCTGACAGAATGCTAAAGAAAGCCAAGTTCATAGTGAGGTAATATGTTTTATTAAAAATGTGAAAGTTCAATTACATCTATATATCATAATTTTAATGTATAGTCTAAAATATCCATTTTAACTGCAAAAACTTGAAGTCTGAATCTAGTAACTACATTTTCCCTCTTAAAAATGACAAAAAAATCATAAATAATTGACATATCTTTGCAGGTTATACCATCTGTCAACTTTGGACATTAAGTACTATGCAGTTATTTCAGCTACTGTTCTGAAGTGCATCTTGTGTTTCAAACACATTGAAATAAATAAGAAAATATTAAATTTATATTTATATTTTTAATAGATTTTTCACCTTCTGATTTTTGAAGTAATATAACCACGGTGGTTATTCTTACCAAAAACAAAAAAAAAAAAAAAGGAAAAATAAGTTATTCTTGTTTTTAAAAGCCTTACTCCAGCTGAGGCTTTTAGCCTAGAAATTTCCAGTTCAAGACAAAGGTTGCTACAGCAGCAAAACTGACAGCTTTGGGATCATGTCATTCTGTCTGCTGGATAGTACAGGACATAGGACTGTCCTGAATTATTTCCTGTTTGAATTAGTCCGTATCCCTGGGGGGCTGGTGTGTGTGTGAAATCCAGTTACAAAGGTAGACTACAGCCTACAGAGAATATAATGTGATTACTGTCCGGCATTTCTTTATGGTGTGAAGAATCTGAGTATAACCACTTTTGGGCCAAAACAGACGTATTATTTTACCTCAGCCATCCAACCAGAGTGTTGCAGTATTCGATGTTATGAGGCCTACGGCCAGGCATTGCTTAGATGGCCTGTTTTAATCTTGAATGTACATTTTGGGTGACCACTTATATTGTACAAGACCTGGAAGCACAGGAGGCTTTTAGGGGACATAAGGAGTCTAATACCCATTACATTCCCAATCAAACTAAAACCGGTTTCCTTAACTTCAGCTGCAGAGTTTCCCCACCATGAAACTTAAGGGCAAATCATCATTGAATACACGAGCATCTGTTGTACTTGTTCTTCCAAAAGAGACCTAGGAGAGCTGATAGAAGGAGCTAAGCTTACATGACACTAATGTTAGAATAAGACTTGATGATAGGCTTAAAGGCGACTTTCTAAGGAATTTGTTTTGAAATTGAGCTTGTCCCTTTTTAGACTTTTAAGTCAAGAAAACAAAATAATGCTGTAAAAGGTGTTACAAATTGTTGTCTTTTTGAAACAATCTAATTCGAGGTTGCTGGTACAGTCTCTTGGCCAGCTCAGCTGTCGGCAGCTCTCATACTTGAATCAAAGCCCAGGACTTGTAATTCTACAACAAAAGACCATGATGTTCTGATGTTAAATGGATGTTAGCTAAACCTCCTCCACTCAGTTTTTCAGCTCTTTCCGCTGTTGTGTCTTCATGATTTTTCCAGCTGTTAGGGTTCTTACAGGCTGAACACGTGTTCCCTCTTCACTTTGAAGTCATTTTAAGACATCTTAGTGTTAGATTTATTTGGTCTTCCCTTCCCTTTTGGGTTTTACATCCACAGCCATTAGGAGCCTGTTCCCTCCCTTTTTCTCATTGCTTACAAACTGCTGTAGAGCCAAAAAAAAGGTTGAACATTCAGAACTAGTATTATTTATTGTGTTTGATTATTTTTAATGATAAATTCATATATAAAAGCATATCCGTGAGACCAAATTGACTTTGAGTGTAAGTGTTCTCTAATTATTATTGGAGATTATATTTCTATTCTCTGATTATGCTGGAGAGGAATTACTTGCCATGTCCTCTCTGTTGGGCTAAAATCTGCCTCCTTTAAAGTCAAAAGACGTTTACATTTTACTTCAATGTAGGCAGGATCTCATTTATTAATTACTGAAATTTAAATATTTAAAAGTGAGCTTTTCCCTAGGCATCTAGGATCCCTGAGAAACCTGCAATGGAAAGTATATAACAAAATGAGCTCAGAATATAAAACAAGTTGCAGGTACTAGGATTTAGAAGTGCAAAATTCTCTTCTCCCCTCTAATATTGCATGATAATCTAAAATAAAAGTAGAAATATTACTCTTCCCATTAGCTTGTGGATTTCTAATGAAAAGCTATGTAAAATAATCAGAAAATATGTAGAATCTTGAAAATCTGAAGCAACTTTATTTGTTAGTAATATCTGAGTCACCCCAATGTACTATGGGGCATGAGAGTTGTTTTGCAGCGGGAAAGGATAGTTTCAGGAATTTTTGATCAGCCAAAGTTCCCAGTAGAACAGTAAAGAATACCTGTGGAAGGGATTATTTCATTATGATCTGCTGGAGTTTATTTCTTCGATTTGTCTGGATTTAAATTTCCACTTGATGGTAATTTTGTTGAAGTATTATCCAATATATTTAAATTAAAGAATTAGTTGAATCTCAGCCTGTGAGAAGATAATAAATATCTCTAGCTACAGTGTTTTAAACAGTGAACCAAGTATTCCTCAGCTAGAATAAAACTACGTTAGATTATCATTGCTCATTATTTTTTTGACATCCACATGGCATAAAAATTGCATATTAAACAAGAAGATGATAGATAATGTGCAATGACCTGTTAGCATTACATAGTATGTCTACTATGGCTGATGTTTTAAGTAGCAATAGTAAAATTAACGAGTATTTTTTTCTCATATTAATATATTAAAGCCATTTCTCCTGCTGATCTTCAATCTGTACAAATCACAGTTTATCCGGGTAAAAGAACGGAGTCTTTGCAAAGTACAGGTAGAAAATTTAAGAGACGAATCAGCTTGTCTCTGGCTTCCACAGAAAGCTGCACACTGTGCCTCCTGCACAGTGCTACCTCTGTGCACTGAAGATGCAGTTTGCTTTCGCCAGATAATGCCAAGCTTCCAAGATAAAGTAATTTACAATGCCTATTTATATTTGATACAATTTCCAGTCTTGGTATTCAAAATATGTTTAGAAATATTGTTGACCCCAGTATAAGATCTGTGCAATCTGAGATTAATTTGACCCAAAGGTAAGCTGATTTAGAGAAATTTTGTAATCCTGACAAGTGTTGGGAAAGTCCTGATCGTCAAATTCCAGCCTGGTCATGGAACCACTAGTTTTATGCCAGCCAAGGAGCTACATTAGGAATGAGTGATCCCTTGATTAAAACTGGCACTTATTGCCTATGGTTGCAGTGTTTGGAAGTATCCTGTTCATTACATTTCTTTGAAGTCTCCTTGGAAGTCTACTGAAAGTGAATTTATTCTTTAGCTGGTTTTAAAAGTTGAACTGTAGTCTGGGTTCTACTCAACGATTTCTGTATTTATGGATCAGTATTTTCACGTATGAAAAACAAAAACAGGAAAACATTGAGAGTTTCAAGGGTTTATGATCATTATTGAAGATTCTTATGTACATCAATGAAAAAAAACCTGAATAATTTTGTGAGTAGAGGAACTGAGGACAATTAGTGTGCTGTCAGCTGCAGTATATAGAAACTGGTGTGCAGGAGATAACTCGCTTGACATTTTTTGGTCATGAAACTCCAGGTCTTTTAAAATGGCAGCAGGTCAGCAACAGCAACATTTATTTGTCTACAGCTCAAAACATTTATTCGTGTAAATTGCATTAGGTATTATGACAAAGGCAAAGTGCCTGTGGATCAGATATATAGATTTCTTTATCGAAAGGTAAATTCTTAATTAACCTCACAGATGCAAAAGAAGCAGTGGAAGGTTGTATCCTACCCCCCTGTTCTCAGTATAGCGCTCTCTGGTTTGCAGTGGGATAGGTAGAGATCCAGGTGCTTTATGTGCAGGGTCAGCTCACAGGGGTATCAGACATTAGGTCTTATTTCTTCTCAGTATTTGGGGCGTAAGGGAACCATGAGAAAAAAGACCCTAGTTAATTTTGAGGAGCTTGAATATCTCCATTCCAGAAGATTTATTTGGTTTTATTAAAGGAGATACAGGATGCAATTTAGTTGATAAAAGCTGCACTGAGCCCTGAAATTAAGCAGCAGAGCTCAGGGAGGGCTATGAGGCAAAACGTTTTTAATGTCTGTAAGCACAGACTTCAAAAACCCCCTCTTCCTTTTAAATCTCTTAAAGATTACCATCTTAGGGGAATTTTATATAACTGAGTAGAATACTAGGTATTTTCGAAAGTTGTGTGGGAGAATCACAGTAATGTAAGAACCAGTAACTTTAAGATTCTTGTAGATACAATTGTTCTGCAAGAATCACCCTTTTCCCCAGGAAGGCAGCAGTAATCATGATGCACTCTCTAGAAATATAACGAAATGTTTCTCAGTGCACATCACCTGCAACTCTAGGTCTAATGACTCATTTTCACAATGTTTTTATTCTTTTCTTGCAATAGCATTTCTGTTTTGCAGAACACTGAGGATAACTCATGGAGGAACTGTTCTCCAGTCATGCGAACAGCCATTCACACAGTTGCTTAAAAGGATTTTAACAGGAGATGTTTATTCACTAGGGTGTCTCACTGGGTAAATTGTGCTTCTGCAAAATGTACAGACGTTAAAATCTTCATGCACGTGAGCAGCTTCACTTGAACAGTGACTATCATTCAACACCCAGAGAGCTAAGATCGTGACTGAAAATTTAGTCCTTCGAAGTTGGTAGTTATTTCTCCAGTGTTGGTGGTTATGACTTGGGAGTTTGAAGAGGAACAGAGAGTAAATCTAAACTTTCAAAGCTTAATTCTATGCCTTCCTTAATGCTTTCAAACACAAAAATCAGCAAAAAATGTGGCCTTGTGTGTATACTGCAGTACCTTTGTCAGGAGTGTAGCGTGACATCTTGGAGAAGAAGCAGGAGGGAATCTGCTGCCTCCTGCCCACTTCTTCAATGAAGGCATTCTGAAGCCTCATACAGTATTTCATTTCAATCTGCGAGTTCCATCACTTTGACTGGAAGGTTTTTGTTGGATCTGTGTGAGGAAACAGACATTTTATGTCACACACATTTCTGAGAGAGGCCGTAAGAGTCTACTGTTTGTGTATAGTGAGTCTAGACACAACCCGAAGTGGCACCTGAATCCCATAAGGCAGCCCGAAGCCAATTTTGTTAAAGGATGTATATGTCAGAAACACGTGGCAATAGGGAGCTGGGATGAAACTATGTGTTACAGTTGTCTCTGTTATTTGCTGGCAGGCTGGCTTGCAGTGGATCTGTGCAAGCGCTCTAATGAGATGACTGTCACAGGAGTACAGCTGCTCTGCTTCGAGGAACAGCTCCTCTGGAGCAGAGCAGATGCTCCGAGTTGGAGCAGAGCCTGAGCTGGGAGGCCCAGCTGGATGCTAGCTGGCTCCTTCCTGGGCAAACATCTTCTCAAAGCCAGGCATACTGGAGGGTGCAGCACAGAGGCACACACAGATGTCTTTGAACAAGCTCAACCTGGCTCCAACTTGGAGTATTAGCTGGAGTTCAGGGCTGGCCCCTGCAGACCTGCTGACAGAGTGTTCAACAGTGACAACCCTGAAGCTCAGAGAGGGGCAAGAACAAAGTGGTGGTCCCCTTACACTTAGAGGGAAAGGAGATGACAGTCTATATTTTGTATACTTTGCTTTTTAGCTTAGACAGTGGTGTGTTAACATGCAGGACAGGCTTGAAGCAGCACTATGGCCCCAGTCAGCGTGCTGGGAAGTGTAAAGCAGCGATTCCCAAATGACTCTGCTGCATTGGCTTTGTGCGTTACTCACGCACATCTCTCCTACATCCTGAACTCCTGAAGTTACCCAGGTAATCTCCTCTGTAGGTAAGAACTAAAAGATTATTAAGGAAGCAATAATTCTACAGGAAATGAGGGAAAGGGTTCTCTGGTTATATTGGTTGTGGATCAGGATAGAATATGAAGTTTTTTTATAACCATAATATTTTAGAATGTGTTTGCTCTTTTTAAACACAATGTATTAAGTCTGAGAGAGCAAAGTTGGCTTCTATGTGGAGTTTGTGTGGGAGACTTTTTCTTCTCATGGATCGAGCCACTGATATTTAATGGCATTAGATGCTGTTGAAACACAATTGCCATTGGATTTGCTTACATTTTTGAGACTAGAAAAGGTGCAGGTAAGGTGCCAGATGAGCACTGATGCTCTAAAATATGTAACTGTAATGTACTTGCCTTGCTGCTTAGCTTAAGCACTGCCAAAGTTTCTTTCAGGACTTTAAATCAATCCCTAGGATATGTTATAAAAACCTTTGATAAGAATCTATTAGTAATTCCCAGGCAATGTCTAATGAAAGAAAACTGTAGGATTTCTTAAAATTAAAATAGTGCACAGAGAATAGGATGAAATATTGTAAAAAGCATTTGGATTTTTAGCACAGACCACAGCCAAACTGAGATCTTTCTCTATTGCTATGACATATTTTCATGTAAGAATTTAATATAATATGTAAATTTGGTCTTTTATTGTATGTTTAAAAGAGTCTGTGTAGTCTCCACCACTAGCAGGATTCCAGTAGATCCTCAGCTGCCAGGAAACAGAAACATATAGCTCCTACTTGAGGTATGGTGTAGATCTTGAGACCTAGCTCCCTGTAAAGTCCAGTTTTGCACCACTTAGCTACAGCATCCTGAGTGCCTCCTGTATCTTTAACCTTCTTTACCGCTTTACTCTCTGTCTCAATTCCAGAGAATTTTTAGGGTCTAACCTGTTGAGAACCTTTCCTCAGTTTCAGAAACAGCTGCTGCGTATGTCTGGTAATTGTCACACTTTTTTCAAGAAGTTTTTGGACATCTAAAAAAAGGCCATCCTGCTTCATTGCTTACATGCAAAACTATAGCATATTGCAGTTAAAACCTTCCTCACTGCTTCTCTCCCATGAAAAATGTTGTGTATGAAGCAGGTAGGCTATCAAGGAAAATCAGTCAGATTAGGAATGCTGTCTGCTTTCATTGAGACTGGGCATTGAAAATATTGGCTTGAATGGCAGAGGATGTATGAGGTATGATTTCTTCTTTTGTTCAAGTAAAAATAAATCCTGTTAGCCTGTCAGTTCCAGGTTAGTCTCATAAAAAAAGGTCTAAGGACTTTCATTTTTTTCTGCAATGAATTATATATTTATGTTCAAATCCATTAAGAGGAAAAAAAAAAAAGCTAAATGATTTGCCAGGAATGTCAGTTTGTTCAAGACAGCTTCACCACAGTGGTTACAAGTCTATTGCTCCCATGCGTGCCAAATCAGTCAGAAAAGCTTGAAAAAAATAATCAAACACACATTTTTAAAAGATTATTCTTTGTTTGAATTAACCTCCAAGTTTCTTTAAATAGCAAAACCCACATCAGGGTTTTTCTAAACTTCTGTTCATGCAGCCCAATTATGTTAGATTGAAATAGGCTGCATACAATAGCTTTTTATTTTTGTGAAGTACTATCAGAGCAGTCAGAGCCAGACAATATAATTAGCATTTCTTATTCCCTGGACAGTCCCAGTAAAGCTGTTACTAACTTTGATAACATCATGGAGAATGACTCAGATACACTAGTAGATAATTTTCCATTGTAATTAGGTGCATAATTTCTAGCATGGAATAAGGCAAATAGTCAATGCCTCGTATTTTATTTAAAATATTTAAATCTCATTAACTCTTTCAGATACTTTTACAGAAATGATAAAATGAAACTGAAGTGTAAAATTCTAATTGCTGGATATCAATTATAAAAGGATATATCTTTTGCCGAGATGCTACAATAAGCTCCAAGAGGAAGCTTATGTAGTGGGACAAGACAGGAAATTTAGACTAATACTCTGGGAGAGAACAGAGTGAAATCAAGACAGAAGGCAACGTCCCTTAACAGAGGGACTTTCACTGAAAATACAGAGGAGTTGCTTCCTTGAGGCAGATGTAGGTGTCATAGTGCTCGTCACTGAAATCTCTGCTCTTTCAGACATTCATCTGTCTCATGGCACTAACAGTTTGGCATCTGCCCAAGCTCATCCATATGGTGAGATTTAAGCACACAAGGATGGCATTCATAGAAGACAGCACGTGAATCTTGTCCTCAGCTAGCTTCTGGAAGATGTGAATAATGGGTTTTGTGGTTTTAGGAAAAAATCTACCTTTCCCTAGGAGTTAGATCTGCTCTGTTTGGCTCTTTATGCACAGACAATTTCCTGGAAAAGCTTAATCCCTTTTTTCAAAAATTTAACCTCATATTCATAGACTTAATAAAGCTGATTTTCAGTGCTCTCCCTTGACACAGAGAGCTGAAAAGAAAGCTCTGTGCCTACATCTATAGTGTCCCCTGCAGTTCAGTGCAAAGTTACCTAGGCTAGGATTTAAGTGAGCTGGCTGAAGTGTTGAATGTGGTCTACCTATGAGTGTGGATCTCCTCGGTAAGTAAATTAAGCCCCATGTGTTGAAATTCTGATCAAGAAGGTGAATAAAGAGGTTAGATACTGATGTCAGAGCCATTAGGGACTTGTAAATATATCAACAGGCAGAAAAGGCAAAATCCCGAGTGCAATGGCCATTCCTGAAAATGCAACCTTGCACATTTGTGGTGGGAAGCAAGGGTTGAAAAAAGCAGCCTGAGACTGTAATCCCTCAGAAACCACCATAGCGAGGGGAAATTCTAAGAGAACTGTTTTGTCAGACCTTAAAAATAGACATTTGTATCTGCAGCTACAACTGAAATTGCTGCTCTTTCCAGAAATGTTGCTGAAAACTCCTAGAGAGATGTGGGAACTAACTAGAAGATAAGAAAATTCACATGCTATTTCTCTTGTTTCTTTCTTTGTCACTGATGCCTTTGTGCTTAGTGAACATGTCTGTCTACAATGAAATTGCTCATGCATCTGTAGATAGCTTTGTAGGCAATATCTTTCTGATTAAACTGCTTTGAATAGTAATAACCAAAGAACGTGATATTTCCCCATGTTTCTTTTCTTCACAAAGAGAAAAATTTATTGGTCGCTTTTTTTTCTTTCCAACAAAAAGACAGACTAAACATGCCACACCAACAGTAATGACAGCAAACACTGCTCTTTAGGTCAGGCAGCAGCATCCTTCCTGTAATCGAAGAAAATAACCTCCTCTGTCTAGCCTTTATGGTGGTTATATTCTCTTTTTTGAGATGGTCCTTCCTAAGAGGTATATATGTACCACTTCCTCTTCTTTCTTGGCTGGAAGCCTATGGAAGTTTTCCTTACAGAGCACAGCCAGATCTTCTGGATCTCTAAAGAGCAATATTTTACAAAGGCATATATTTTAGCTTATCTCAAAGCTCTGAAAGGATTTTTGTTGATCTGAGGGACAAATCAGTCAAAGATGGCAAAGAATGCCTTCACATGTTATTGTAAATAATTTATGAAACCCAGGTTTTTAAGGCATGTTAAAATTCATATGAACATTAGATTAACAATTTAAGTTTGTGAACGAGCTGAAGGACTTCTTCAGGCTTGTAATCAGGCAGATATGTAGCACTATGCACAGCAAGGGAGACTTGGGACTTGTGTCCAGATGATCAGATGTAGTATGTAGCCAGCTCTCATTGACAAAGAGTCTAAGTTTGGTCCTTGGGTAAACACCTTGGTGTCTCCTTTTAGTCATCCGAAGACAGCATATATCAGTAATATCTGTTCACTCTCAAACCAACCTAATTTTACTTAACTTAATCTGAATTTCTTTAGACAGGTTTGGATTGGTAGCTAGTAACAACTTATTCGACTAGAAAGTGCTGTTGGCTGTCTTTCTGGTTTTGGAAGAAGTACAAAACAGTTGTCTTGCCCTTAATCGTCTCTTTTGGTCAAATCACATAGCTTTGTTGGGGCTATATTCCTCTTACTTGACGTGCTTACTTACTTACTTACTTACTTGACATGCCTGCCACCATCCAACAAGTGGTTTGTGTTTCAGACAGTTTTTCTCTGAGCAAAGCAAATTCTTTCAAAACTCACCCTCTCTCCTACTCAGAGTAGTCAAACAGATAACCATTGCTGAAATACTATTTTCTCTACAGAGCCCTGAGTATCTTCAGAAGTAAAACAGAAATAAGAAGAAACTTCTGAGGCTTGGAGATGTAACTCAGGAACCTGTTTCCTTTTCCCTGTGTACACTCACCTCAGAAATATATGCTGCCTTCATTGGGACCAACCAGTCAGTCAATTTTAATCTAGGCCTGTACATAGGAGAATGTATAATTTGCAACCATCATCCTTCGATCTTGACAGCTCTATGTCCTGAGTGCACACTAGCACGAGTTGTGGAAGGTTTTGTTCACATGATCTTCCTCCATGAAAGGATGACTTTCTCACAAGACACCTGAATAGGATCACCCATGCTCATGGAAAGGTTTTAGAGAATTTAGGGTATGCTGCACACACCATACCTTCCTGCCATGGTGCTGAATTCAGCTGCTACATCCTGGGGTAGTGGGCCTTTTGGGCTGAGGTGTCACAGAATCACAGAATGTTGGGGATTGGAAGGGACCTCGAAAGATCATCCAGTCCAATCCCCCCACCAGAGCAGGAACACCTAGATGAGGTTACACAGGAAGGCGTCCAGGCGGGTTTTGAATGTCTCCAGAGAAGGAGACTCCACAACCTCCCTGGGCAGCCTGGTCCAGTGTTCTGTCTGTCACCCTCACTGTGAAGAAGTTTCTTCCCATATTTAAGTGGAACCTC